>APFE031376850.1:0-14375 GCA_000404065.3 Pinus taeda
CATATATAAATGAGGTTTTAAATGCCTATATTCAGTTCAACGGTTTTAATGTCGCCCCACAGACTTTGATTGCTCAGCTCCATTCTTCTATTTGTCTTCGATTTGTTTCAAGCACAATGCCACCTCTCAATCCTAAACTCTGCTCACGAGCTCTAAAAGAAGGAGTAATAGTTGGCCCTGGTAATACTGCCCCTTTGCAAATAGGATTTTCAGAATGCACTTTACCAGAGGAATGGAATAGCACTTACGTTCCATTATCCCAAAGATATCCTCAACTACAAACGACAAGAGAGCCAGGGCGATTGTCTTTTGTCAAGCACTTTGATGGTTCTTCTAGTCTCAGGTTCACAGGTCCGCATCTAGTCAGATCTATGTCCACTATGGATAGGTCTCCATTGTTCGAAAGCCGAGACAGTACCAAACCCATGATACCTCCTTCCCCATCACTGTTCAGTAATCCTACTCCTAAAAGAAACCAAAAGAAAGCTCTTGCTCATAAATCTGATAATTGCCAATTCTGTGTATCTGGTCCATCTTCCAGTTTCCAACTTGAAGATCAGCAGCCTGAACCAATATTGCCTGATATAAAAAGCTTTAGCCTTCCTAGAGCCTCACAGGATCCAGTTGCAAAGATCAACGAAAGATATCTAGAGCCGGCTAACTCTAGAAAAACTTTCAAGAATGGCACTCTGAAAACAGATTTGCAATGGATACAAATGAATAATATGTCAGATACAGAGCAGTCTGACATAGAGAAGATGCACAATTATACAAACTATCAGATTGTTTGTATGTTGCAAAATATAGATGATATAGCGAAAGATGTGCTAGAGATTAAAGAACATATAAAGAAAATGCACACAAGCTATAATGAATGTTTGGGAATTCAGAATGAGCACAAACAACAGTTGAATGATGTCAATTTCAACATGGGAATAATCTCCAAGTCCCTCGAACACCTGAGAGAGGCATTACCACACCCTACTTCTCCACCTCATTATAGAGAAGTAGCTCTTTCAGCCTTAAAGCTAAAGTTTTCCTCTGGTACAGCAGAACCAAAAGAGGGTCTTAGAAGTATTTTGTTCAAAAACATTGACAATATAGATACTGCTAAGATTGAAAAAGTAAGAACAGGAATAATGTTAGCCAGAGAAAAAACAGACTTAATGCGAAATAGGCTAACTACCTTTCCTAGTATTGAAAGTTTGAAGTTACCAAAGGGCTACGTCAGTCTCAAATCCTTTGTGGAAAATGGCCAACCATCTACTCCACAAATTTTGGCCATGTCTGGTGTTACCTCTACTTCTGCAGATCAGTCCCAAGGAGAAACTGGTTCCAAACGAGATAGAGAAGATACATTTTCTTTCTCTCATAAGGGAAAAAAGGGTGACGGGGATACCTTTGCACATAGCGCCTCAGCTGATAGTCCTTTTTCTAGATTTAAAGATAATTTAGGAAGTGTCCCTGCCAGATTTGATAATCCATCAGCTAAAGGATTTGGTAATACACTTCTGGTAAATATTGATTGTATGAAAGGCGAAGATGTCATAACAGTTTTTCACAATGTGCATGCTTGGGCACTACAGAGAAAAGCTGAAACTAAAGCACCTTGGTCAGACATAGTTACACAAATTGTTTGGTCATTCACTGGTATTCTGAAACAATGGTGGGAAAAATTGTCTGAAGAGGAAATGAACAATATTATTGAACATCCAACAGATCCCCTAAGAGCCATTTTTGATGCACTAAAACATGAATTCATAGGAGTCGTGCCAGAAAATTCAGCACATCATGGCCAACTCTTTTTATCTCAAAGATTGTGTAACATAGATTATTTACATGATTATTACTGTGTTATGCAAAAACTCCTTTATCAAGCAGCAGATCCTCATAATGTTGCTTATTTGAGGTATTACATAGCTTCAATGCCAGGGAAAATTCCAGATCTGATTAATCAGTACATTGAGCCAACAAGATACAAATTGAAAATTCTTCATTTGCTGCAGTACATCAGATGATAGTATCAATCCTGCAAAGAGAATGTGCATCAGAAAAAGAAAAAAAGAATTTCAAAAAGCAGATGCATTTTAGCACAAAATTCTGTAATAATTTTGCAGAAACTTATGATTTTGGATGTAGAAGCAAATTTAACAAGAAGGTGCCTAAAACTTCCTGTTCATGCCAGACAGCTAAGTATATTCCAAGAAAGAAATACTATCCTTCTAAGTTTTCTCAAAAAAGGAGGACAGTATTTAGAAAAAGAGCAAAGCCTTCTAAAAAAGTGACCTGTTTTATATGTGGAAAAGAAGGCCATTATGCAAATGCATGCAAAAACAAAAAGACTAAAAAACAACTCAAGATTATGGATGTATTCACTTCAGTCCATAATCCAGAAGATTGGGATCTCATATCCCACTCAGATGGAGAATATTTTGAAATCTCCAGTGATTCTTCTGATTCAGACACCGAAGAGTTTCCTAATATCAGCAAACTAAGATTAGAATCTGATTCCTCTGATTCTGATGAAACTTTTATTGCTGACATTAAGATGTTTTCTTTCAATAAAATAGATAATTTGCAGAATCAGATTGATGACGTAAAGGCACAATTAGCCCAGCTTGCGCCAGCCCAGTTAACAGCCAGAAGAAGATTGAAAGAAAAGTTGGAGAATTTAGAAAAACAATTGCCTTCTAGAAGCAGTACTGAGGATGAGTATTTCGAAGCAAGAGAGTTTGATTCAATGTTCAAACCATTGAGTATTACAGAAGCCTCCCAAGATACAGGTATGGATGAAATCAATACTCTCAAGGCGAAAATTAGCAGTTTAGAATCATCTATTCATATGACAAGAACAGAAATGCTGCATTTATCAACCAAACTTCAAAAGCTTATTTCTGAATATGATGATGTTAATGCAAAATTGACACGAATTCTGCTGAAGGATTTTCCAGAAGACATTCCCATGAAGTCTAAAGAAGTAGATTTAGTAAACATCAGGGGAATAAGTGATAAAGTGGTAATCCCTTTGAAAATCAAGTTGCCAAATATCAAAGAATACACTTTAGATGCACAAATTGATTCTGGAGCAATGTGCAGTTGCTACAAATTTGGTGCAATTCCTTCCTATTACTGGCAGCCTACCAAACTATCTTTCAGAGCTGTAAATAAACAATTGATGCAGATTAACCACATATCTCCTGATTTTCCAGTTTATTTGAATCATGTACAAACGTATGTTACATTGTACAGTTTTGACACAGGGTCAGATATTTTGTTGGGACAAGATTTTTTAAAAAGGTTCCTACCAGTTACTTTTGGGACAAATTCTCTTACATTCACAACTAATGACGGACCAGTGATGATTCCAGCAAAGAATGAATACCAGCTCAAGGTCGATCCCAGTGAAGAAGACAATTTGCAGGACACTATGGAGAACCTCGCAAAGATTCAAAAAATTGTCAGACATGCCGAAATACACGGACAGAAGACCTTACAGGCAATCTCGGATAAGCTACGTCAAGATTGCACAGCAAGCAGGCCTGATGCTTTCTGGACCAGGGAAAAATATTTTGTAGCATTACCTTACAAAGAGGGGTATCAGCCTAAAGCACAGAAAGCAAGTGCAAATCATATGTCACCCACTGAACAAGATTTGTGCAAACAAGAAATTCAACAGCTGCTACAACAAAATCTGATTGAACCTTCTAAAAGTCCATGGGCCTGCCCAGCCTTTTATGTCAACAAACACAGTGAGCAAAAATGTGGCAAGAAGAGGTTGGTCATTAATTACAAAATACTGAATGAAGCTCTCATGCCTATCAGGTATCCTCTTCCCAATAAAGAATTATTGCTTGCTAAAATAGCTAATGCCAATGTTTTCAGCAAGTTTGATCTAAAAAGTGGTTTCTGGCAAATTGGCATCCTTCCAGAAGATAGGTATAAAACAACATTTACTGTTCCTCATGGCCAATATCAATGGACAGTTATGCCGTTTGGTTTAAAAAATGCTCCATCTGAATTCTAAAAACGGATGGAAGATATTTTTGGAGGGGTAGAATATGTCATTGTATATATTGATGATTTGCTTGTATTTAGCAAGGATGTAAATACCCATAAGAAGCATTTAGAAAATTTTTATGAGATGGTATATAAGCATGGTCTAGTTCTATCTGACACAGAAGAGAAGTTTCAGATTGGGAAAGTCAGAATAGACTATTTAGGGTTACATATAGAACAAGGTAACATTGAGCTCCAGCCTCATGTTCTTCTCCATCTTTTAAAATTCCCTGATACTCTCCTTGATAAAAAAATGCTCCAAAGATTTTTAGGTTGCTTGAACTACATCCGACAGTTCTATGAGAAGCAATCTGAAGACACCAATATTCTGGAGAAAAGGCTCAAGAAAGAAAGAATTGGATGGTCCGATGAAATGACAACAGCAGTAAGAAATATAAAGAGTAAGATTAGAGGACTTCCGAGACTGAAATTACCTGTTACTAATCTTCCACTCATTCTTGAAACAGATGCATCTGATCATACATGGGCTGCAGCATTATTACAGAAACATGGTAAGAAGGAACTTGTATGTGCATATGCTTCTGGTAGCTTTAATATCTCAGAAGTCAAGTATCCATCTTCTCATAAAGAAATACTTGCTGTAAAAAGAGGAATCCAAAGGTTTCGACTGTTCTTGAAGAGTGTTAGATTTTTAGTCAGAACTGATCTGAAGCATATGAAAAGCATTCTGGCTAATAAGAAATTGTTAGAACAAGGGAATACCAGAATTCTAAGATGGGCTCTGTGGCTAGAGGGGTTTGATTTTGACATTGTCTATAAATCAGGAGATGAAAACTACCTAGCAGACATGCTGACAAGAGAAGGAGCTCCACAAATTAAGGACATTAAGATGTTCAGAGGGGAAAGTTCTTCGCACAAAAGCCCTATCCAGTCTAGTGTCTGTCAGCCAAACTTCTTTTCAATCTCGATTTGTAGCCAGTGCAAATGGGAATTATGCTGGGATTGTTTTGTTTTAAGAATTAAATCTTTACCAGTCGAAGTCGTTCAAATCATTTTGCAAAAATGGTTTGATTCAGAAAATGGCATGGTAGCTTATCTCAGTGAGTCACCTTACAGAGATAGGCCATGGCGGGTTTATTATTCACTCTCTCGAGAGCCAATTCCTATTTGTTTTGGTTTTATCCAACATACAGATTGGACATGGCAGGATTATTTCTCCATTCATCAGAGGGCCAGAATACAAGGCTATGTGAGGGTCATTGCCTATGCAACACAGTTAGATGGCGTCAACAATTGGTGGAGCCCCTGGTTCAAATTGTTCATGTTCAAGTATATGCCCAGGAGTGAACATATTTGCAATTTTAATTTCAAAGAGACCATTAGTACATTAATGTGGGAAATTCATATTGCTGCTAGAT
This sequence comes from Pinus taeda, assembly GCA_000404065.3. NCBI lineage: Eukaryota > Viridiplantae > Streptophyta > Pinopsida > Pinales > Pinaceae > Pinus > Pinus taeda. The sequence goes on from APFE031376850.1 coordinate 5,436, forward strand.
ATGACTACACAATAGAGTTTGAATTCCTTCATTCTGGAACAGAAGTAGCTCTACTAGAACGGCAACAAGACGAACCGTCATTCAGTGTAAAAGTCAGATTCCATGGAGAAATTTCTACAGATCCCAGGAAGCGGCCAGCAAATGTATTCAATTTTCCATTTTTCTGCTGTTTTTTGGAAGCAGCACCTCCATGGCTTGATGATTCCTTGCCTCATCATATATTCACCCCTGACATAGACCAGCTCTTAGAGATAGATCATGAAGACAGTATTGATTCAGATGACTGGCAATACAATAGCGATTGATGTATATGATCACTCATCAGATATCATATGCATTTCAAAGTTTTCGTGGGTTTTTCTTCAAAATCTCCACTTTGTAATCAACATTTCTAGTTTTCGTGGGTTTTTTCTTTAAAATCTCCACTTTGTAATCCCCATTTCTAGTTTTCGTGGGTTCTCTTTAAAACATCCACTGTGTATTATTCATTAAAAAAAAAAGAAAAAAAAAAAAAGAAGAAGAGAGGGGGATGATTAACACTCATACACAATTTAGCCCCCCCCGGCGAATGAGGGGGAATTTTTTTTTGTAAATACCAAAGCAAAACATGCAAAATTAGCAATAAACCGAGAGCCGTGTTTCTCATGACTCCTGTCCGAAACGTGTCAGATTCGGTCCCCATATGGCACTGCCTCTAAGGGACGAGATAACAGGTGGTAGTACCCACCTGCCCGAATCTACCCACCTGTCCTTTGGTTATGATCTCCTGCGTGATACTCATACCAAACGGAGAATCTATAAATACAGGCATGAGAAAGGGGGGAAGGCATTCGAGAATTGAGAGTCTTAGAGTCTGAGTCGAATTTTGCTCCTGCTCTGCATCTGCGGACATACTGTCTGATCTGCTTGCACCACGAGCCGAGTTCAAAGTTTTTAGGTGATTCGAGAAGCCTGCGCATCAGTGCTAGACGCTGGTGTGAACCTAAAGTGGCCGGATCAATATAGGAGTCACAGTGTATCTGAGAAAGAAGATTCAGTTGTAATATTCACGTCTGTATATGAATAAAATCATTCTGAGTATTCTGTGTTCTGATCTGAGTATTCTGTGTTCTGAGTTTGTTCTGAGTTTATGGTATCAGAGCCATCTGGTTCTTTGTCCAAACAATTTTCATAACTATCTGGTTTTCCCGTTGAGTTACATTCGCCCATGTACGAGTTGGAATCGGCGATAAGGCTTCGGTAGACAGCGTTGAGGCGACAGACTGCCGTGTTTGCTTTCCTGGAGCACAAAGATTCTATCTCCTTTGTTCAGGTGCATACTTGTATCTAATCTCAATGGCTGGTTTTTTGAATGAATTTATTGTTCAAACACCCGAGGATAGGAAAATTGTCAAGTATAAGAGATGGTCTTTTATGAATAAGTATATGAACAAATCCTCTGAAGAAAAGTTATATGATGGAAAGGTTATAGTTCAAGAATTTGAGCCTCGGCCAAATTGGACATTGCCAGAAATAGAAATAAACAAGTTATATAAGATACCTGCTTTCCAGTTTAGAGCTGCTCAGCTGTTTCGCTTTACTTCTGTGAATATACCAATTTCCACTGATCAGAAAGTCTATCAGATTCCTTTGATTAAAAAAGAAGATATTGAATGGGGTTTGGAACATGGGTTCAAATATGTTCATATAGGCATGATACAATTTGGAATTAATCCACTTGTCAGACCTGGATTAAACACTTCTTGCCTAACTTGTGTTTTGGATACTAGACTGAATGATTTTAATGATGCCTTGCTAGGAGGATTCCAGAGTCCTCTTAATAATGGTCCAGTTTGGTCTTCTATAATTCCCAGATATCAAGTTTCGTTAAGTGATCCATATATAAATGAGTTTTTAAATGCCTATATTCAGTTCAACGGTTTTAATGTCGCCCCACAGACTTTGATTGCTCAGCTCCATTCTTCTATTTGTCTTCGATTTGTTTCAAGCACAATGCCACCTCTCAATCCTAAACTCTGCTCACGAGCTCTAAAAGAAGGAGTAATAGTTGGCCCTGGTAATACTGCCCCTTTGCAAATAGGATTTTCAGAATGCACTTTACCAGAAGAATGGAATAGCACTTACGTTCCATTATCCCAAAGATATCCTCAACTACAAACGGCAAGAGAGCCAAGGCGATTGTCTTTTGTCAAGCACTTTGATGGTTCTTCTAGTCTCAGGTTCACAGGTCCGCGTCTAGTCAGATCTATGTCCACTCTGGATAGGTCTCCATTGTTCGAAAGCCGAGACAGTACCAAAGCCATGATACCTCCTTCCCCATCACCGTTCAGTAATCCTACTCCTAAAAGAAACCAAAAGAAAGCTCTTGCTCATAAATCTGATAATTGCCAATTCTGTGTATCTGGTCCATCTTCTAGTTTCCAACTTGAAGATCAGCAGCCTGAACCAATATTGCCTGATATAAAAAGCTTTAGCCTTCCTAGAGCCTCACAGGATCCAGTTGCAAAAATCAACGAAAGATATCTAGAGCCGGCTAACTCTAGAAAAACTTTCAAGAATGGCACTCTGAAAACAGATTTCCAATGGATACAGATGAATAATATGTCAGATACAGAGCAGTCTGACATAGAAAAGATGCACAATTATACAAACTATCAGATTGTTTGTATGTTGCAAAATATAGATGATATAGCGAAAGATGTGCTAGAGATTAAAGAACATATAAAGAAAATGCACACAAGCTATAATGAATGTTTGGGAATTCAAAATGAGCACAAACAGCGGTTGAATGATGTCAATTCCAACATGGGAATAATCTCCAAGTCCCTCGAACACCTGAGAGAAGCATTACCACACCCTACTTCTCCACCTCATTATAGAGAAGTAGCTCTTTCAGCCTTAAAGCTAAAGTTTTCCGCTGGTACAGCAGAACCAAAAGAGGGTCTTAGAAGTATTTTGTTCAAAAACATTGACAATATAGATACTGCTAAGATTGAAAAAGTAAGAACAGGAATAATGTTAGCCAGAGAAAAAACAGATTTAATGCGAAATAGGCTAACTACCTTTCCTAGTATTGAAAGTTTGAAGTTACCAAAGGGCTACGTCAGTCTCAAATCCTTTGTGGAAAATGGCCAACCATCTACTCCACAAATTTTGGCCATGTCTGGTGTTACCTCTACTTCTGCAGATCAGTCCCAAGGAGAAACTGGTTCCAAAAGAGATAGAGGAGATACATTTTCTTTCTCTCATAAAGGAAAAAAGGGTGACGGGGATACTTTTGCACATAGCGCCTCAGCTGATAGTCCTTTTTCTAGATTTAAAGATAATTTAGGAAGTGTCCCTGCCAGATTTGATAATCCATCAGCTAAAGGATTTGGTAATACACTTCTGGTAAATATTGATTGTATGAAAGGCGAAGATGTCATAACAGTTTTACACAATGTGCATGCTTGGGCACTACAGAGAAAAGCTGAAACTAAAGCACCTTGGTCAGACATAGTTACACAAATTGTTTGGTCATTCACTGGTATTCTGAAACAATGGTGGGAAAAATTGTCTGAAGAGGAAATGAACAATATTATTGAACATCCAACAGATCCCCTAAGAGCCATTTTTGATGCACTAAAACATGAATTCATAGGAGTCGTGCCAGAAAATTCAGCACATCATGGCCAACTCTTTTTATCTCAAAGATTGTGTAACATAGATTATTTACATGATTATTACTGTGTTATGCAAAAACTCCTTTATCAAGCAGCAGATCCTCATAATGTTGCTTATTTGAGGTATTACATAGCTTCAATGCCAGGGAAAATTCCAGATCTGATTAATCAGTACATTGAAGCCAACAAGATACAAATTGAAAATTCTTCATTTGCTGCAGTACATCAGATGATAGTATCAATCCTGCAAAGAGAATGTGCGTCAGAAAAAGCAAAAAAGAATTTCAAAAAGCAGATGCATTTTAGCACAAAATTCTGTAATAATTTTGCAGAAACTTATGATTTTGGATGTAGAAGCAAATTTAACAAGAAGGTGCCTAAAACTTCCTGTTCATGCCAGACAGCTAAGTATATTCCAAGAAAGAAATACTATCCTTCTAAGTTTTCTCAAAAGAGGAGGACAGTATTTAGAAAAAGAGCAAAGCCTTCTAAAAGAGTGACCTGTTTTATATGTGGAAAAGAAGGCCATTATGCAAATGCATGCAAAAACAAAAAGACTAAAAAACAACTCAAGATTATGGATGTATTCACTTCAGTCCATAATCCAGAAGATTGGGATCTCATATCCCACTCAGATGGAGAATATTTTGAAATCTCCAGTGATTCTTCTGATTCAGACATCGAAGAGTTTCCTAATATCAGCAAACTAAGATTAGAATCTGATTCCTCTGATTCTGATGAAACTTTTATTGCTGACATTAAGATGTTTTCTTTCAATAAAACAGATAATTTGCAGAATCAGATTGATGACGTAAAGGCACAATTAGCCCAGCTTGCGCCAGCCCAGTTAACAGCCAGAAGAAGATTGAAAGAAAAGTTGGAGAATTTAGAAAAACAATTGCCTTCTAGAAGCATTACTGAGGATGAGTATTTCGAAGCAAGAGAGTTTGATTCAATGTTCAAACCATTGAGTATTACAGAAGCCTCCCAAGATACAGGTATGGATGAAATCAATACTCTCAAGGCGAAAATTAGCAGTTTAGAATCATCTATTCATATGACAAGAACAGAAATGCTGCATTTATCAACCAAACTTCAAAAGCTTATTTCTGAATATGATGATGTTAATGCAAAATTGACAAGAATTCTGCTGAAGGATTTTCCAGAAGACATTCCCATGAAGTCTAAAGAAGTAGATTTAGTAAACATCAGGGGAATAGGTGATAAAGTGGTAATCCCTTTGAAAATCAAGTTGCCAAATATCAAAGAATACACTTTAGATGCACAAATTGATTCTGGAGCAATGTGCAGTTGCTGCAAATTTGGTGCAATTCCTTCCTATTACTGGCAGCCTACCAAACTATCTTTCAGAGCTGTAAATAAACAATTGATGCAGATTAACCACATATCTCCTGATTTTCCAGTTTATTTGAATCATGTACAAACGTATGTTACATTGTACAGTTTTGACACAGGGTCAGATATTTTGTTGGGACAAGATTTTTTAAAAAGGTTCCTACCAGTTACATTTGGGACAAATTCTCTTACATTCACAACTAATGACGGACCAGTGATGATTCCAGCAAAGAATGAATACCAGCTCAAGGTCGATCCCAGTGAAGAAGACAATTTGCAGGACACTATGGAGAACCTCGCAAAGATTCAAAAAATTGTCAAACATGCCGAAATACACGGACAGAAGACCTTACAGGCAATCTCGGATAAGCTACGTCAAGATTGCACAGCAAGCAGGCCTGATGCTTTCTGGACCAGGGAAAAATATTTTGTAGCATTACCTTACAAAGAGGGGTATCAGCCTAAAGCACAGAAAGCAAGTGCAAATCATATGTCACCCACTGAACAAGATTTGTGCAAACAAGAAATTCAACAGCTGCTACAACAAAATCTGATTGAACCTTCTAAAAGTCCATGGGCCTGCCCAGCCTTTTATGTCAACAAACACAGTGAGCAAAAGCGTGGCAAGAAGAGGTTGGTCATTAATTACAAAATGCTGAATGAAGCTCTCATGCCTATCAGGTATCCTCTTCCCAATAAAGAATTATTGCTTTCTAAAATAGTTAATGCCAATGTTTTCAGCAAGTTTGATCTAAAAAGTGGTTTCTGGCAAATTGGCATCCTTCCAGAAGATAGGTATAAAACAGCATTTACTGTTCCTCATGGCCAATATCAATGGACAGTTATGCCGTTTGGTTTAAAAAATGCTCCATCTGAATTCCAAAAACGGATGGAAGATATTTTTGGAGGGGTAGAATATGTCATTGTATATATTGATGATTTGCTTGTATTTAGCAAGGATGTAAATACCCATAAGAAGCATTTAGAAAATTTTTATGAGATGGTATATAAGCATGGTCTAGTTCTATCTGACACAGAAGAGAAGTTTCAGATTGGGAAAGTCAGAATAGACTATTTAGGATTACATATAGAACAAGGTAACATTGAGCTTCAGCCTCATGTTCTTCTCCATCTTTTAAAATTCCCTGATACTCTCCTTGATAAAAAAATGCTCCAAAGATTTTTAGGTTGCTTGAACTACATCCGACAGTTCTATGAGAAGCAATCTGAAGACACCAATATTCTGGAGAAAAGGCTCAAGAAAGAAAGAATTGGATGGTCCGATGAAATGACAACAGCAGTAAGAAATATAAAGAGTAAGATTAGAGAACTTCCGAGACTGAAATTACCTGTTACTAATCTTCCACTCATTCTTGAAACAGATGCATCTGATCATACATGGGCTGCAGCATTATTACAGAAACATGGTAAGAAGGAACTTGTATGTGCATATGCTTCTGGTAGCTTTAATATCTCAGAAGTCAAGTATCCATCTTCTCATAAAGAAATACTTGCTGTAAAAAGAGGAATCCAAAGGTTCCGACTGTTCTTGAAGAGTGTTAGATTTTTAGTCAGAACTGATCTGAAGCATATGAAAAGCATTCTGGCTAATAAGAAATTGTTAGAACAAGGGAATACCAGAATTCTAAGATGGGCTCTGTGGCTAGAGGGGTTTGATTTTGACATTGTCTATAAATCAGGAGATGAAAACTACCTAGCAGACATGCTGACAAGAGAAGGAGCTCCACAAATTAAGGACATTAAGATGTTCAGAGGGGAAAGTTCTTCGCACAAAAGCCCTGTCCAGTCTAGTGTCTGTCAGCCAAACTTCTTTTCAATCTCGATTTGTAGCCAGTGCAAATGGGAATTATGCTGGGATTGTTTTGTTTTAAGAATTAAATCTTTACCAGTCGAAGTCATTCAAATCATTTTACAAAAATGGTTTGATTCAGAAAATGGCATGGTCGCTTATCTCAGTGAGTCACCTTACAGAGATAGGCCATGGCGGGTTTATTATTCACTCTCTCGAGAGCCAATTCCTATCTGTTTTGGTTTTATCCAACATACAGATTGGACATGGCAGGATTATTTCTCCATTCATCAGAGGGCCAGAATACAAGGCTATGTTAGGGTCATTGCCTATGCAACACAGTTAGATGGCGTCAACAATTGGTGGAGCCCCTGGTTCAAATTGTTCATGTTCAAGTATATGCCCAGGAGTGAACATATTTGCAATTTTAATTTCAGAGAGACCATTAGTACATTAATGTGGGAAATTCATATTGCTGCTAGATATGACTACACAATAGAGTTTGAATTCCTCCATTCTGGAACAGAAGTAGCTCTACTAGAACGGCAACAAGACGAACCGTCATTCGGTGTAAAGGTCAGATTCCATGGAGAAATTTCTACAGATCCCAGGAAGCGGCCAGCAAATGTATTCAATTTTCCATTTTTCTGCTGTTTTTTGGAAGCAGCACCTCCATGGCTTGATGATTCCTTGCCTCATCATATATTCACCCCTGACATTGACCAGCTCTTAGAGATAGATCATGAAGACAGTATTGATTCAGATGACTGGCAATACAATAGCGATTGATGTATATGATCACTCATCAGATATCATATGCATTTCCAAGTTTTCGTGGGGTTTTCTTCAAAATCTCCACTTTGTAATCAGCATTTCTAGTTTTCGTGGGTTTTTTCTTTAAAATCTCCACTTTGTAATCCCCATTTCTAGTTTTCGTGGGTTCTCTTTAAAACATCCACTGTGTATTATTCATAATAAAAAAAAAGAAAAAGGGGGACGATTAACACTCATACACAATTTAGCCCCCCCCCGGCGAATGAGGGGGAAATTTTTTTGTAAATACCAAAGCAAAACATGCAAAATTATCAATAAACTGAGATCCGTGTCTCTCATGACTCCTGTCCGAAACGTGTCAGATTCGGTCCCCATATGGCACTGCCTCTAAGGGACGAGATAACAGGTGGTAGTACCCACCTGCCCGAATCTACCCACCTGTCCTTTGGTTATGATCTCCTGCGTGATACTCATACCAAACGGAGAATCTATAAATACGGGCATGAGAAAGGGGGGAAGGCATTCGAGAATTGAGAGTCTTAGAGTCTGAGTCGAATTTTGCTCCTGCTCTGCATCTGCGGACATACTGTCTGATCTGCTTGCACCACGAGCCGAGTTCAAAGTTTTTAGGTGATTCGAGAAGCCTGCGCATCAGTGCTAGACGCTGGTGTGAACCTAAAGTGGCCGGATCAATATAGGAGTCACAGTGTATCTGAGAAAGAAGATTCAGTTGTAATATTCACGTCTGTATATGAATAAAATCATTCTGAGTATTCTGTGTTCTGATCTGAGTATTCTGTGTTCTGAGTTTGTTCTGAGTTTATGGTATCAGAGCCATCTGGTTCTTTGTCCAAACAATTTTCATAACTATCTGGTTTTCCCGTTGAGTTACATTCGCCCATGTACGAGTTGGAATCGGCGATAAGGCTTCGGTAGACAGCGTTGAGGCGACAGACTGCCGTGTTTGCTTTCCTGGAGCACAAAGATTCTATCTCCTCTGTTCAGGTGCATACTTGTATCTAATCTCAATGGCTGGTTTTTTGAATGAATTTATTGTTCAAACACCCGAGGATAGGAAAATTGTCAAGCATAAGAGATGGTCTTTTATGAATAAGTATATGAACAAATCCTCTGAAGAAAAGTTATATGATGGAAAGGTTATAGTTCAAGAATTTGAGCCTCAGCCAAATTGGACATTGCCAGAAATAGAAATAAACAAGTTATATAAGATACCTGCTTTCCAGTTTAGAGCTGCTCAGCTGTTTCGCTTTACTTCTGTGAATATACCAATTTCCACTGATCAGAAAGTCTATCAGATTCCTTTGATTAAAAAAGAAG
>APFE031376857.1:16596-74064 GCA_000404065.3 Pinus taeda
TATATATTTGTGTGTGTGTGTGTGTGTGTTGTAATATTGAAAGGAATATAATTAAAAATCAATCTATTAGTCCCGGTTTTTGGATCTAGGGGAAAACTCTGTGTATTTATTTCGTTATTCTCGCCATTGTATATTTTTTGTTTTTTAAGAATTTGTTTGCAGGTAATTTGTGTTTAGGGTTAAAACATACATAGAAGATGTGGACGTCATGGAGGAGAAAATCAATGAAATGGGAAATATTTAAGTGACCTCAAACTGAGGGAGTCAACTATGATAGAATAGCTACAGGAAGAGAACACAAGGCAAAAAGAACAGCTGCAATAAAAGGAAACACAACTTGATATTATGGCAAGTTTATCAATGGAAGCCATACAAATCCTATGTTATTTTCCTCAAGGAGTAGTGGTTGCAATTATAAATAAACAAAATAGAACAATATGGTTCTTTACCTTTCCAAGACTACAAGAAAATTATTGCATTTTGCAAAAAGTTAAGTATTGAGGATAAGGAAAAACTAGTTGCATTTTATATGCCCAATCTGATCCTAACAAATCTGAATTTATGGGACCCCAATTCAAGAGTGCGAGACATGCAACTCAAAGAATTAGCATATTATTTGACACATGACAAGACAAGAGATAAAGAAATGAAGAGGGTGATGATAAAAGAATAAAAAGATCCCTTATATATCATAGCAGAATTAGTGAGCTCCAAGCCTATGATCAGCAACCACAATCTCATCTCCTTTGATCCTATATTAGCACCTAGGTACATAGCAGCCCAAGACTAATCCATCCTATATTTTGAGGACACTTTAGATAGCTTCCTACTTGAGAACTCTATGGGATGATCCAATTCTCCCTCACTAGCCTATGTCAGTACTACTCCTAGCACAATACATGACACATCCACATGCACATGAAATTCCTTCTTCCAATCTGGGAAGACTAGGATTGGCGCAGTGACCATTTTCTCTTTGAGCACATCTAAGCTCTTCTGACATTCCTCATTCTCACAAAATGTAGCATCCTTTTTTAATAGTTTCTCCTTTGGCGCGGTGACATGGGAGTAGCTTTTGATGAACTTTCTATAGTACCCGGTATGCCCCAATGTTGCACGTAGTTGTTTCACACTTCTTGGTCCGTCCAAATTGATTATAACCGTGATATTTGCAGGGTCTACCATGAAGCCTTATCTACATACCATGTGACCTAGAAAGATCCCAAGAGGGATGCAAAATAAATATTTCTTTAGATTGAGTGTGATCTGGTACCTCTAGCATGTATCTAGCATCAAGTGCAGACTTGCTATGTGGCACTTTACTAGTCCAAATACTCTCCAATTGCAAAGTATACCTCTAGAAATTTGTGAATGAAATATTTGAACATTTCGATGACCATGTGCAAGAAGATCGTTGATGTGTTCTTCAACCCAAAAGGCATCACAGTATAATGGAAGCATCACAATTTAGTCATGAAGGTAGTCTTGCTCCTATCTTCTGACACGATCTTGATCTGATGGTATCCTAAGAACCCATTAATAAACGAATATGCTTCTTTGCTGCCAACATTATCCAGCACCTCATCAGTGAATGGAGTTGGGAGGGGATCATGCACACAGGATTCATTCAACTTCCTAAGATCTACGCATATCTATATCTCATCCTTCTGTTTTCTGTCCTGAACTACCATTGGGCTTACCCAATCAGACTCTTCTACTAGTTCAATGATGTCTGCTGCAAGCATTTTATCCAACTCCAAACAGACCCTTTCTTTATACTTCAGATTGAGGTGGTAAGGTCTTTTCTTAACTAGCTTCACGTCCATTATTAGAGTGATATCCATGACCCAAGTCCCCTATTATCCCTGTCAGATCTAAAAACTTTGTGGGGAATAGATCCTGATATTCACAGATTAATTTGGTGATATTATCTGCTATCGCGTCATCCCATTAGTCCCAAATCTTTGCAAACTTCGACTCTACCTCTGTGCCAATATTCACCTGTCTAGTTTTGAGTAGCTCGGTTATGTCTGGATTCTCTAGTTGTGGTCCTTCAACTTCGCAATGACCTTTAGTCTCTGGAATATTAATCTTCCTCGGGTCTTCATCTTATTCTTACATTGTAACACTCTAGTGCGTGGCTCAGCTAGGTAGTCCAATCAGGTTGAATCAAATCTAGAGGATCCTATAGTATCCTAAAGATCACTACCTTAACCTCCTATAACGCTTCGTCGATACATTCAAGCCCATCCTCAAAGCTGAACGTCATAAAAAATACTTGGCGCAAAACATTCCACTCTTAAGTTCCATGACTGAGTTCTGTCTCCAAGTACCAATTTATTAGTATAATATCCAAGGTATGACAAAATGGATGTGCCCACTCCAACTAAGGCTCCACTCCATACACTTCAGTCCATTTGGCCAAATGGTCATGTCGATCATTCCCCCCATCATACTTTCCTATTAGCCGCACTTGTGGGTGACCAAACCACACTCTCATCGTTTTTCTGTATATGCGCCAATCATCAAAATTGTCCTTGTGTGTGCCCCACCATCTCACAGGCGTAGTGCACAGTGCCCAGTCTAGAACCTGGAAGCGATGCTTCTCTGGCACTTCTCTCTCAAATGCATCCAAAAATTGATTAACATCAGTTAAACCATCATAGCAAGGCATATTTCTTACCTCTGATGATACACATCGCAAATACTTGGTCGTCATATTACAACGCAATGTAAATACTTCATGTAGTTGATTCTTCTAGTGCTCCAGTTCTCCATTTGAATCTGATGTGCAGGAACTTTCGTAGTCCCATGCAATATGTCCATCTGCTATCAGATTCACCCAATCCTAATCTTGCATCGTTATCTTGTAAATCTGGTTCAAATCATCATCACTTTCATAATCACAGACCAATTCAGTATAGTGCGGTCCTTCTATAGGGTCCAGGGGCACTATTACATGGAGTGATTTCTTCTCAAATATCATCTTCCACTTCTTCAAATTGATTACCCCATTCATGTTAGTGGCCCAGTCGATCCCAAGGAGTGCGGAGTAGGGATTGATGTCATACACAATCTTTATCACTTCAAAATCAGCTAGTGCGCTCACGCCTTCAATATCAATTGTTACCCCTTGCAACCTCCCCATTGGGATGATTTTCTGTTGATTCGCCATCCTTAATTGAATCAGAGACCACTGTAGCACCGGTCTCCCCATTCTCTCCCATGTCTGTTTCAGCAAAACATTCGCGTCCGACCCCAAATCTAGAATAATTTAATCCATCTCATATTCTCATATATGTGCAGTAAGCCCCATCTAATGCCTTGTTCCTGTCTTATGCTTGGCAATATTTCTGACTACAGGTGGGCCGTTCCCAATGCACCTATTTATCAGCTCCTACAGTCCCTTCACAACCTTGCTATCGTGTAGCAATTTCATGTAGGTCTCCAAGAATGTGGTAATCATGGACGGGTCCATTTCTTCCACCGCCTTCTCCTAACTCCTTGAGGTACAGGCCTCAATGAATCTTTTCTTCACTTCCATAAACATTTATTTTACACATTCTAGATCAAACCCAATCTCCTTTCCTGATGCCTTGCAAACCCACTTACTTCTTCGGGTTGCTTACCCTTATCTTCACTAGTCATCGCTCCACTCCGCAGCACAATATTTACCTTAGGGTCTTTCTCATGAGGCTCAACCCTCATCATCTACAGCTTATGATTGGTTGCTAAGGTTGCACCCTCTTTTCGTGTATCTTAGCTAACAATATAAGGCAATCCTTTGTCAGATGGTCAAACTGAGTACAATAGCGCTATGACAAACGTGGCGTATTTATGCAGTCTCGCGCATAGTGTCCTAGTCCCCCACAGTTGTAAAAAATGACCTACCCTCAACCTCTATCAGGTCCTCCTCCACCTCGACCTCGTCCATGCCCCTATAATTGCCTCGCATTCCTCCAACACCTCAGTCTAGAGGGCAAGTTTTTGCTTGCACTATGTATGTAGGTGTTTTATCCATCATTAATTCGTAACTACCCAAATTGTGCTCATCATGACCTATTGATTGACAGAAGTTGTAGAAGAGTTGTTGCATTGTCTATACGAATTTGTGCAGTAAATAGCAATTGTCTGTCGCACGTTTTCCAGCTACTTGATAGATAGCACACCATAGCATGGGCCCTATACTTGGCCCTACTGGAGCTTCTAGCCTTAGAGGCATTGGTTCCCCCTGTTACAACATAATTGGCAAAAATTGGATAGTGATCTTTGTCATGCCCCTGCCTTTTACACTTCAGGCACCAAATTTCTTCATGCACCTTGGGCCAAGCTATTCTATCTTTCTTCAGAATTTGCATTTCTAGGCAAAGGATTTGCAACTACGCATGAATCTGTTGAACCCCCAGATTAGCATCTTGCATTGGTGTCTCATGCAATCTCATCGCAATTTCTAAAGCTTCCACCTAGGTCCCAATCTCTTGTTGTGATAGTGCAACCCTTTGATGGGGTAGGAGCGAAGCCACAAACCATTCGCGGTGCTGCCCATTAGTGAGATTCATGTTAGCCTCGTGGATCGTACACTTCAATCTCTGATCCAAATCCTAGGGTGTCTCACCAGGATTCATCATGATCTCTTTGAATCCCGCAATTGATTACACCTTAGACTTAGGTTTATTGAATTCCTTATTCAGCATAGTCTGGATATCTGTCAACTTGGACATCAGATTATTAGTGCAGTACTTAATGTACCACATTAGCGCACAGTCCTGGAAAGCACTAACCAGCATTTTTTTCTTTGTCTGATCATTTTGATACCCTGAGCTTCCCATACAACCTTCGTGACGAACCAAAAAAGGTCCAGATCTTTATTTCCCACACCATTGAACACAAGTAGCCTTACAGAGTTCGCCATATTAAATGGTGGCAGTGGTGTAGGTGAAGGCGTATGCGGCAGAGATGAAGATGGAGGAAGTGTGGGTGGATGGGGTATTTGTGGGAATCCTTGCTTTATCAACTGAACAACGCTCTCCGGAGATGCCTATGCTGCTTCCTCATCATCACTCAAGGGGGTTCAATTAGAGGGCTATATTTAGGGCATGTTCTTCCCTTGTTCCTAAATGTCCTTCAACTTTCCGTAGCCCCAAACATCAAGGTAGTTTCATAACCCGCTTTTCACACAAGAGCATCTTAATCCAAGTATTTAACAATTTTAAATACTTACCTCGCATTCCCTTGAAGAAGCGGCACTATGCCTAGCTGTAACTAACTGAGGTATCGACCGCGAACTCTATTACAAACCCTCCTATGATACGATCGAGCCAATGATTGACAACATGCGTGATCTTATCTTCAGAGGCTTCTAATCTCCACACTAACTCTGGGGTCTAAACTATTGGAGCGTCAAGCCTCCACCTTCCTTAGCCATCCACCAATTTCGCGATCCACTCGTAGAAATATACCAGGAAGGAACAGAAGAAGATCTCGTGTATTTCGGTGTACAAGTATCTTTCCAACCACTGCTCTTTCATCAATCGTGGATTCTTGTCCTCTTGCGCCATGAATTCGTTGATTTTTTCTATCCAACCAGTCTTTGATCTCTTACTTAGCGACATCACACATCTCATTATGCAGATCCCGAGCCTGACAATGGAGCCATTTGTTGGCTTGATGTGCCCTAACCTAGGTTCACCGTTAATTAGCCAAGCAAATCCCTACACTACTAGCCCTTTTGGCATCAATCCATGGAGTTAAGACTGAAGTCCCACCTGAAGCAGTATGGGGGGATGCAGGAACCAAGTTTTAGCACCCTGAGATAGTTGTGATGTCATTTTTATACCATCTTCCTTCACGTAGAACTATAGGCCCTTAAAGTAATGTCAATGTAATTCTCTTATTCAGCTTTGAAACCTTCGTGAAGGTCTTCGATCGTCCTTCACAGACCCTAAATAGTCAATTCAAATACTTACGCACCTTTGTAATTATTCATACTTCTTTTTCTACCCCGATTCACTTTAGTATTGGTTAACTTCAACATGCGTTATGATTTTCTTCACGTAAACATATATTCTTACTTGAATTCATATGAAAAAGTAAAACACATATATTCGTGCATCAATATAGCATTAAATCATAAACCTAGTATTCAACATAACGTAACTGCAAAAATTCATAATACAAGTAAACTAGCTCATACACATATATCTCCAGTATAATTCTCTTTATTGGTGGTTCAAATCTCTAGTACAGACTCTACTTCCATACACACATAGCTACAGGGGTCTACGAACTCAGTTGTAGAGCCTCTTCCTACACTAAGACTCTTCACTATTAGCTCTCACAAACCCATTACATTGATCAATTGACCAAAAACTTACTAGGAGTTGCACTAAAATTGCCTTAGACTCTTCTAAGACTCCCCTTTTATACATTCCCATGGCCCGCATACCAAGGGTGGATCTGATCAATCTGACACAAGCTACCTAAACTAAGGGCGGAAACCCTTTTTGAATGTTTACACCTTCACAGTCTGTGACCACAAAATGTGGAGACTTTACATTCTTTATACAAAACTTGGGCCCTTAGCCCCAAAAGTTGGGCTTTTAACCCCAAAATTGACCTTAGGGGACCCATTCCCAACACTAATTAAAGACCATCCTTGGGCTATCTAGCTCGTATTTATTCATCAAAGGAATAATAGAAGTTACAATACCTAGTGGAAGGGAAGTTCCGTTAGCCAAGGATTGAGAGAGGGGTTTCCATAGCCTTTCATCTCCTGAACCTGCAAAACCCTCCATCCAAGACTAGATGGATAAACCAAATAGAACATATTCCTATATTAAAAGATTGCAGATGAAAATTATTAAAAAAGTGGAAGGAAAACTAAAACTTACTGAGGAGAAACACTAGCAGAAACCCTCTTTGCGAAACAATGGATTCAGTTGGCAACGAAGTTGATGGAGAAACCCCAAGCAAACTAGAAAATTGCCTTATTGTCGAGAAACAATGCAGAAGCACAAGCAGTCCATAAGTCACAAGAAAACAAAATAGAGAAGTCTGCGCAGAACAAGAAACGCTTAATAGAGCGGATGGTATTCTGATTCCAGAGATGCACAATGACAAACAACGCAAAACCATCCAGGGCATAGAACCCTAGGTACCACATGCACCGTTCAATCCAAACCTTTGCCAAGGGTCGTTGATGAAGTATTCAATCCTGAGGGCAAGGATGAAGTCGGACAGCCGGAAGGACTCCAGAATGCCACCTAGCTGAAAGCCAGCCAAGCTAATTAATAAGCATGTAGATTGAACAACTTCCAAGCATATAAACAGCCCTACGACCAGATCATAATAAATCCGATATTAAAGAGTATGAATAGGCATTGTACAGGTAGAGGCATTATAGATTGATAAATGGGCCGGTTGGTGCATATAGCCATAAACCTGCCAACTTATAGTGAATCAATTCAAACATAGAATTATGTTGTTGGCTTTATTATTCAAAAATAATTATATGGAATGAGTTTGTTGAATGTCTATTATTATGGTCATAAGTGTTTTTTCAACATGGTGTAATATTATATTAGCATATGGTAAGTTAAAAATTTTATTGTTACATGTTTTTATTTATTTTTTTAACATGTGAGTATGTGACAAGTAACAACTCTCCATAATGCTTAACTTAAAAATCAATAATAAAAAATAAAAACTAAAACAATATAAATGTCTTAACAATTAATTAACACTAAAATCATTTATCCATTAATACTTAGATTCAAAACTTTATCCATCAAATCAAATAATTTTATTTAATAAAATTAAATCATTTATCCATTAATACTTAGATTCAAAACTTTATCCATCAAATCAAATAATTTTATTTAATAAAATTAGTTTTATGGAAGTTATAATTTTTTTATAAAAAATGTTTTTGATTTTGACTCATATTAAAATAATATCATTAAATTAATCCATTAAATTATACATGGATGTTAAGAAAAAAAACAAAGATTATTTCTCTTGAAAAACTGAGTGGAAGTAAACTAGTGAGACTTAATGCTTAATATCACAAAAGACCAACAAAGTACTACTAGTTGCTCTATTAAATAAGCCATTGTAATACCCTTAGTGAAAAGTAAATATTTAATTTACTTTTACTATAAAAACTTGACAAATCATGGGCTATGTGTAAATCTCGGTGGAAAAATTTAATGTTTAAAGTTTATTTTAAAGTGGTTATAGAAAGCCTTGGAATTTAGATGGAAAAGACACTAAATGAAAAAGTTTTCACTCATCGGAAAATTAGAGGAAAATCACTTCCTTCCCTAGAGATAAATCATCTAAGTTGGGAAACGAAGCCAAGGAAGGTATGAGAACACGAGAGACTAAGAAGGAAGAAGAGGAAAATGTTACCTTGAGTAGGATGTTGTTAAGGTAGGGAAGGACACTACGGAGTGGGTTGGGTTCTGGGAGGGACTTGTACAGTCTTTATGCCTTTGGACAGACCTTACTAGGTCACTCTCACACAACTATTCTCGGAGTGGAAAACTAGCTCGAAGGGAGAACTTTTGTGTTCTCATTGGTTGGGAGGAGTGGTCTTTCTCCTTTGTGAGTTCCTTGACAACTTGAACCCTAACAGATAAGTATTTCAAGGTATTAATGTTTCTTCTAATAATAGAATTTTTACTTGAATGGTAGTAATTTATGAAAACTCTTTTTTTTGTTCCTAGTGTTTTGATGAAGTGAACTTTCATGAGGCTCTTTGTAAATTTAGCAGAGTGAAAATAGGTGCAATTTTTTTATGGTAAGGCTTCAATAAACGATATGTGTGAAAGGAATGTGAAGAGAGATATCTCTTTATGCTACAGTATAGTTATGTCGGTAAGATAATAATATTAGTAAATACATTGTAGAAAAAGGTTAGTTTCCACTAATGGACAAGAAATCAAAATCAGTATCAATCCTTATTTCTACAAGTAAGTATACCTAAGTACTATTGAAGGGTGAATGGAAGGTCCTAGCGAGACCAAGCTCTGCCTACCCTTTGCAATACTGATAAAATCCTTTAAAAGGAAAATGAATTACAAGAAATAAAGAACTGTATTAAATGATTTGTCATAGTGATTCATATTTATACAGGAACAAAATGAAATACAAATTTAAATAGAAACACAAAGATACAGTGAAAATTGAACTTCAATTCATTAATAACAAAATACTAAAAATTACTTACATGCAGAATGGAAATAAACTAGCTTGGGCGATGGTAGCTTATCTCTAAGAAGAGATGTGACAACTGATGGGTCCCATCAATAGGTATCTTTTGGAGTTCATTGTGATCTCCTCCAGACCTTAAAACTCTCATTTTCTCACATTAATTCTCATTTTTAACCATAATATGCTTAGTAGGAAGACTAAAAGGTGTTTGTCATATTGTATGGCCTAATGTGATTAATATGTAGGTCAAAGAAGCATTTTTTGAGATATTTACCATGCAGGGGCTTGATGGAGACACCTAAATATAATCTAGGGAGATTTACCACCTCATTAACTCCCTAACTAAGCTTGAGATCCCATAATCCTATCCAACAACTTGAATTCATTAGCAGCCGAGGAAGTCTAAGTGCATGATAAGGACAAAGGGAACCAGATCCACAATTCTCGAGATTTTGGAGGGGAGCATTGCTCCTTTCAAGGAAGTTTCCCCTCAAACGTTTTTTTATATGTAAACTAGCTAAAAGGCTCATTAGGATTCCAATTTTTGTTGCAACTAGAAGTAGCTACTGAGAACCTAGTGATTCACATTGTTATTCTTAACTTCCATATTATGTATGAGACTATTATTTTCTGCTAATGAGAATTTTACTATTGAACTGCATCTGAGTTAGTCTTTGAGGGCTAAAACCCTTGGGTTTGGGCCCAACCTAGAGGATTTAGTCCCTCTCTTGTATTTCCTTCTTGTTCTTGTGTCAAATCATTCCAATCCTTCTCTTGTTTCAGTAGATATTATATCATAAAAACTTGTAATTGCAAGCTTGCCTGTCAACTCTCTTATGGGAAGAGTGATTGGAAAGATCTACATCAACAACTCAAAAACATTTGTTTATGATTTCTTGGAAATGGAGAGATGTTAGTTTTCCTGCTTATTATCTGCAACTTAGGACTTAGTGTCATTAGCTCGAGTGATTAGAGTATTGTTGTGGGATAGAATAGATCTTAATCAAATTCAGCTCATCTTTTCCATGACAATTTATCTCACCGCATTATTGGTCATTTGATGCATGTATTTGGCTAGTTGCAGTAACCATATTGATCTACAAGGGTGCGCACACCTTTCCACATGCATCTAGAACTTTCCATCTTCCTCTTAGGTCTCTCACGTTGCTTCCAAATTATGTCTCCAAAGTCACTATATTAAGGGAAATGAAGGACATCGTGGGCGTCAACTCTAGTGCAAGAAAGACCTCTCAGGAGTACTAGGCTTCACTAAGGGGCTCCCGCAGCCTTCATTCGTCACCTACTACCTTCATACACCTTTCTCCACCTCTAAGACACCACTTCCATCCTTAAAACGCTCTCATACCCCCTCCTATAGCAATATAGACCCTCCTGTAGTAGCCCTATAGCATTATTTTCGTCAAGCATTTTTGCTTCATATCTTGGCTCTAGCATAATGAAGTTGAATAATGGCCCCCAACATTATAATTTTATGATTATGGAAGACTCTAGACCACTCCAACCTCCTCCTTTCCTCACCACGACCACCAGATAGAAGAACAAAGTTAGAATTAGTATTTTTATTCATAGGTATGTTAAAAATTGGATTCCTTATTTTCAAGAAAGTGTGAGAAGATAAATGATGCATACAAATAGGTTATTGATTTGATTAAATATGTGAGTAGAGTAGCATGATTTACTTCTGCAAATATACTATCCTTTCCTTTTCATGCAATGTCAATTAGTATTTACATTTAAATGAATGGCATTTTCACTTTTTTAGTTAAAATCATGTTCATTTATGCTTTAATGAGAATTTTTCACGTTAGTTAGTCAGAAGAGTGGTCTTTGAACACCTTGATCTAATTCCATGACTAAGGGTGGCATGAGTAGAACCTAACCTATTCTGCATATAGCACTATTTCCTCCGAGTTTGTACAAACCCCATGATGATAATTTGAGTTGAGAAACCCTTGGGCGTTGTAACATTCTTGGTGCAATACTTGGGCTTATCACTTTATGGTACTCTTTCTGAGGAGGTGTCTAAGTAGGTGTTGTTTCTACTTAAGAATTTGGTTATTTTTTTCTATTTGTCATTAGACTTATTTCTTTGAATAAAAAGTGAAAAATTAAAAAATCAAAATTGTTCTTTGATGTCTCGTAGTAGTAGGGATAGCCAGGGGAAATTAATTCCAAAAATCCCCACCTCCTCAAACCATGAACCTTTATTCTTCTTTGGTAACTGTGAAATTCCCTCTCTAACTACAAGGGAGTTGGAAGAACCTTTAAGAGAGCCCCCTAAACTTTTTGAATAATCTATAGGAAAACAAGAACATATCTCACCTACCTAAATTATGGCTGAAAACCTGAACAATGATATTTTCCCTACCATAGAAACCAATGGTGAGGCTAGAATGAAAAATATAAACCTTTCTACCCTTCCACATTTCCATGGCCTAACCTATGATTATCTTGACACCTTCATGTTTGAGTTTTTTGTTGTATGTAGGACCTATGATAATGCCTCTGATGAGGAGATGTTGAAGTTGTTTCCTTCTACCCTCAAATATGTATCCTTGCACTAGTTTATGAATCTACCTAGAGGAAGAATCACTACTAGGGCCCAAATGCAATAAGCCTTCAATGAAAAATACTTTGATTACTGTAGGCCCAAAGAAATAAAGGAGAAAAACTTTAGGATGACCCTGGGACCTGATGAATCTTTGGAGGACTATGAGGAAAGGTTTCAACACAATTATAGGAGGGCCAATTGTACCCTTGATCTTGAGTCACTCAAGCTAGTACTTCTCTAAGGGATCAGCGAGGAGGTAATGGAAACCCTCAATGTGCTACCTAGAGGAGATATCTACCAATTTCCTTATGATGACATCAAATCTATGTTTAATAATCACTCTAGGGATGTTAGGAAGAAGGTTAGGTCTAGCCAAAGCTTGGTCAGTTCCTCTCCCTCCACAACATCCATCAATCATGATATAGGAAGTATGTTGGAAGATTTTAAGAGTGAAATGATGCATACCTTTTCCTTGCCGATGGATACTATGAAAATCAAAATAAGTCAAGAGGAAGCAGAGAGGGCACTAGCTATCTTTTTCTCTAGTAGTATTAAAAGAGATCCTAAGAATGAACTCCATTGAATGTCACATAATTTTTGTTATCTATTAAGAGAATCATGTAATAGATAAATTTCCCTTTCTGTCAGACCTAAAGGTTGTATACCAAGGAGGGGTAGAAGGTGGGTATGAGCAGTTGTGCTTCATTAGCCAAAGGATACCCCCAAGTCCTCAACCATATCAACAAGGCATGCAAGGTGCACATTATCCCCACTACAATCCAAATGAAAATGAACCTTTTCAACCTTGGTACCCTTCCACTCATCCATCGTGGTCCACACCTCCTCCTTGTTCTTATACTTCCCAATATCCTTCTCATCTATCAACCCTCCTTTTCAGCCATATCCACCCCAACCTTCACAATGGGGAAATCCCTCATGAGGGTGGAGGCCTAAAACAACCCAACCTCCTGTTTTATTACCTCCACCTTATCCTCAACCACAACATCCTCACCAAAATCCACCTAAGCAACCTCAAATACCTACTCAACCCAATCTAAATCCAAACAACAAGCAAGTGCAACATGTGTACAGTGGGGAGATATCCTACCCTACTTATACTGTGGAAATCCAAATGTCAACCTTAGGTTTCGGAAGGTTCTCCCAGATAATCACCCACCTTCTCTACCTTAAGATCTTTAAGAACAGAAGGAGGAGAGTGTCCCTCAATTCAATGCAACTCCTTATCGTGAAAGGTTGGTCCACCCTAAACAACACACCCCAGAAGAGGTTGAACTTCTGGGAGAATTGAAAAAATTGTGTGTCCAAATACCCCTTCTCCAAGTCATCAAATATGTTCCCATTTAAAACAAGCTTAACCAGCACATTGATGGAATTATGGTCCCTAATACTTTGATTGATCTTGGGGCTGTAATCAATTTAATTACCAGGGAAACCGTGTTGAAACTCAACCTCCAAGGGGATTTGAGGAAGACCACTACAATGTTGTAGCTTGCAAACAGATCCACAATAGCTCCTGAAGGAGTTATTGAGGAATCCATTGTCTCCATTGACTCTTGGGAGTATCCCACTAATTTCTTGGTCCTCCAGCCCAAAACCAAGTTTAATTCATATCCTCTCATTCTTGGAAGACCTTGGTTGGCCACTTCTAATGCCTACATTAGTTGTAGGTCTGGGAACATGACTATTAAAAATGGACATTTATCAAAATAACTTGTGTTGTATCCTCCTACTCAACCTTCTGTTGAGAATGATCTAACCTTATGGTTAGAGGAGGAGGAAGAGGAAAATTTTTATCATATATCCCTCTACCTAGTCTACACTCTAGAAACTATTATAGGTAGGGGGCAGCTTGATGAAGATGGCCTTATTGACCATATCTTATAGAATCAGCCTCCCACTTCCATATCAGTTGAGGACTTCATGAAAGAACCTGAGAGTATTCCTTGGGCTGAATTGTGCTTTGTTGACTCTAGCATGGAACCTGCCAATATTGTGGAGATTGGCCCATCCAGAACACTAAATATCAACCCCTCTCTTTTTGTTGAGCATGAAGAATAGTTATGTAGTGTGTTGAGGAAATATCTAGATTCTTTTTCTTGGGATTATAAGGAAATGAAATTCATGCATCCCTCATTCTGTATTCATCATATTTACATCAAATAGTGATGCAAGCATGTGTCCCAACCCTAGAGAACGATGAACCCATCTCTTAAGGATATTATGAAAGAAGAATTGTAGGAGTTACTAGATGCATGGTTCATATAACTCATTTCAGATAGTGAGTGGGTGACACCTCTTGTTTTATTCCCCAGTTAAAATGGGAAGTGGAGGATCTATGTTGATTATCAATAACTTAACAAGGCTACAAACAAGGACCATTTTCCTTTGCCTTTCATCAACCAAGTCCTAGATGGCCTTGCAGGAAATAAATTATTCTCCTTCCTGGATTGATTTAGTGGATAAAACCAAATCTGGATCAGCCCTAAAGACAAACATAAGACCATATTTACATGTCCTTGGGGTACCTTTTCTTATAGATTTCTTCCATATTTACATGTCCTACTTTCCAGATGGCAGTCGTAAGTAGCTTTGTTGAACTTGTTCATGACTCTATTGAGATATACATGGATGATTTCACTCCTTATGGATGTATGACTTCGAGGAAGCTCTTTCTAATATGTGTAAATTATTAAATAAATGCATTGAGATGAATCTTTCATTGAGTCCTAATAAATTTGAATTCTTGATGAATACTGAGACTATCCTTGGCCAATAGATGTCATAGGAAGGATACAGGTTGACCCAAACAAAATTGTCATCATTAAAAGGGTCAATATACCTAAAAAACAAAGAGATGTCAGGAGTTTCCTTGGATTAGTTGGGTATTATAGAATGTTTATAAAATAGTTTAGTAAAATTTCTTCACCCTTGTTTGGATTGATGGCTAAAGATTTATATTTTTGTTGGATAAACAACTGTCAAGAAAACTTCCAAGAACTGAAATAAAAACTAACCACCGTACCCATCCCGACGGGTCCCAACTTGGAATTACGTTTCCATATACACGTAGATGCCTTAGAAAAAGTTGTATGGGAAGTCTTAGGACAAATGGAAAAGAAATTTCCTTATGTTATCTAATTCATCAGTAAAAACCTTCACAAAGTTGAGCTAAAATACATTGTCACTTAAAAGGAACTCTTGGCAATGGTACATTCTTTGAACAAAGTTGGGCATTATATCACTGGTTATCTGACGTTTTTTCAGACTGATCATGCAGCAATCAAGTATTTAAAGAATAAATATGATGTCAATTATAGGAAAATGAGATGGTTGTTATTATTACAGCAATTTGATTTGACTATTATTTATAAATTAGGGAAAGAAAATTTTGTTGCATATTTCTTTTCAAGACTAACCATGCCTATAGGAGAGCAAGAAATGGTGGATGACTAACTTCCACGTGAACATATCTTTTCCATCTCGGTGTGTTATCCTTGGTTTTCTAATATAGCCAACTAATTAGTTGTTGGGAGGTTCCAACCTAATCTATGCTCCAAGGAGAAGAGCAAGATTGTCAATAAAAGTGCCCCATTCACTTGGATTGGAGGAAATATTTTCAGATTGGGACCAGATCAAATCCTAAGGAGATGTGTTAGGGAAGAGGAATTTTTTGAAATCATCTCAGCATGCCATGATGGACCCTGTGGGGGGGCACTTTTCTGCCAAGAAGACAACCTTTAAAGTTCTACAATCAGGTTATTATTGGCCACATTACATCAGGGTGCAAGAAGGTAGATCGTCAGGGGTGATCAGTGCCAAAGGATGGGTAAACCCACACCCAAGGATGAAATTCCCTTACAAACTCAAGTGACTTTAGATCCATTTGAGAGGAGGGGCATGGATTTCATTGGTCCCATTGATCCCCCCATCAGGACAGAAGAAATATACCATTGTGTGCACCGATTACTTGACTAAATGGGATGAAACAAAGGTAGTAAAGGTAACAACTAAGAAAAAGGTGGCTAAATTTTTGAGGGAGAACATATTCTACAAGTTTGGTTTTCCAAGGGAGTTAGTCACTAATCAAGGAGCACAAATTACATCAAATTTGATTGAAGATCTCATGAAGCAGCACCATTGGTGAGCACTAGTATTGCAACAATAATGTTGCAACTCCTAAGGCTTCCTACTTTACTTTTATCAACCCGGTAGTTCGTAACAAACTTGGAAGTGGCAGTGTTGTATGCACAAGTACTAGCTCTTATTGCAGGTTGTCACTTGATTAGTTGGTGCAAGTTTTCTAGGAGCTTAAGCCAACTTCTATGAGTTCTCAGAAGAAGTTTTGATTTTGATGAAAGAAAACTAACTCTACAGGGGCTATTCCATTTGCAGAAAGAGAAGAAGAACTGAAATGTAACATAAACCCTAACAAACCCTAATTTACCTATTAACCCTACTTTTGCAAGAAAATAGATGAAAACTGAAGAAATGAGTGCCATTGACTACTGAAAAGGTAAATTTCATTTATTCAAGCTACTTCTGAAAAGAAATGAGAAGAAAACATATTTTTGTGCTTTTGAGTGTTTTTATGTGACATTATTATGCTTGTGATTTATCTAGTTGTGATTGTGCAAAGGTTTGGTGGCAAAGGAATATGGATTTGGGTGTTGTAGAGGTGGAGGAAGGTGCGGAGAGGTCCTAATAATCCCCTAGTAGCCTTCTAAATACTTTCATAGCGATCGGATTTCGAAAAATCACTCACAGGAAATTCTATAAGAGGCTGCAAGGGATCTACAGGAGGAGGCCAAGAGCTATTTTTAGAGTTTTGAAGGTGGAAAAATGATGGGAAAGGGTTACTGTAGGCTATATTAAGGTGTTGAGGTGTCCGGAGCATATCAAGGAAGATTAAGAATGAACGTGATGGTTGGATTTGTTCAAATGGCAAGAAAGCAGCATTATGGAAGAAACGTAGAAATTAGGGCAGACTAGCGACATGTTGTGAATGAGTTGGGAAATCTATGAGAAGTGGGCTAGTGCTGACTGGTTCTATGTATGTATGGTGAGCTGAGATGTCCTACAAGATATCTGCACATTTACTTATCAAAATTGACCAAAGAAAGAACTAAGTATACCATGAAAACATAATTTTGTCTAGCTTGACCTAATTTCTGACCTACAAACAGAAAACGCTGAACAGTAACCAATGAACCAAAATGCATGTAGAGAGATATATGGGAAAAGAATAGGAAATTATCTAAGCAACTAAATCTGAACCAATATCAACTTTTCCAAATCAAGTTATCACACTAGCAGTGGCATACAAGAGCAAAAACTATGTTTTTGGTGGCAGCAGTGGTACCTTGACGTCAAATCATAGTCCTGAGAAGGGAGAAAGGAGATCAGGGTCTGTTGTTGGTCTTTTTGAATCTTATTCTATCACTGTAGTAACCTACTTAAGGAACTTGAAACAAAAACAACTATACTAACCATCAAAAGCAACCTAATCTAACAAAGTAAAATGAATCTATGCAAAAAAAATTAACTCATGAATTGAAGAAAAAACATATAAGTACATAGTAGGAGGTGCTGGGAAGCTTGGGTTGGGCCCTAACCCAAGAGCTTTGGCCCTCTAAAAGAGATTAGTTCTAGCTCAAAAACTATTTCATCTTCATTATCAAAAATAGCAGTTACATTACATAAACTCTTCTCAAAATAGAACTCAAAAAAGAGATGAACACAATGTTGCACACAAGTGGGAAAATCTACTAATAACTGGCTAACCTACTGAGGCTCTAAGCCTCTTTATTTATACAAATGGAGTCCTCCAATAGTCCTCCTAATATCAAGGAACTCGGCTTCCTAGAACTGGAGATAAACAACAGTCCTACTTTACTTGCTCAGCTGCCCCTTGGAATCATCAATGTGGACCTTTGTGCTCTGAGTTGTTGATGGAGGATTTGAGGAAAGGGGTCATAAATGAAGGAGACACCCCCCTACAAGTCCTCTTCCCTGTTTTCCTCGAGTTTTGGCTGCCATTTGCTCATAAATCCCTTGACTTTATTCAAAATTGACCAAAAAAAATTTCATAAGGCACATATTACACTACATGGCAAAATGACTAACCCACTTCACTCTATTAGCACAAATATATTCAAAAACATGCAATAAAATAATGAGAATGGTGGATTAAGTTGAAATAAGGGGTAGAATGATCCCATATAATTACCCATTTTTGGGGCTCATCATCACCCCCCTACTAAATGGGTTGCTCATCCTTTGAGCAACTAATCTAACTCTTCATCCTTAATGGCTCTAACAGATTCCCTAACATGCCAAGCCTCTGATGTGATGTCTTCCTCTTTATCATGGAAACCTACTTTTCTATCCACTTCATCCGATTGTTTTTGTTCTTCCTCTTCCTTTACACCTTCCAACAGTCCTAGCAGCGGTGGAGGACTAAATTTAAGGCCAATCCAATTTGCCTTCAAGCTTTGCATTGAGTGCTTATACAAGGGCACTCTCCTCATGGCTTCCCTCATCCTGTTTAGGGAGTGATACTCCCTGATCCTTAGGTTGTGTGGTAATGTATTCCACCTTCTCATGCAAGCATGAATGCAATCATCTCTGAACAATATCTCCATATCCTCGAAATGAGCAATAGCCTGGGCTTGTTTGTCAACATAGTTAGGGACAACTTGAGGATTAGTTACAAGGTGTTGGTGGGCATAGATGAGAGCCAAGGGTTCTTCTGGTTCTGCTCTAATCATCAAGGGCTCACTCAGCTCTTTTGTCATCATTTTCTGGATTTCCACTTCCCTCTTCTCTTCATAGCTCATCCAAGAAGCCATAGCCATTAGCTACAAGTGTCCCAATGTAGCATTTGGATCCCATAAATTCATGTCAGTAAGTGCCATGTTGTGCAGATAAAATTCTGCTAGGTTCTCTTTATCCTCAGTTGAACTGTGATTACATAAATGTATAAATTGGCCATAATCCTGAAAAGGTATTGTGCCCCTCTGGGCCAGTGCCTTAATCTGAAATTAGAGCCACTGATCTTTAAAGTATAGTGCATATGATTTAGCTGGATGCCTGCCTTGTAATGCCTGCATTGCCCAACTGGCCATGCAGGCTAACAGGGCTTCTTTTTCCTGTAGCCACCTTTTCAAAATCAGCACTTCATTTTCTGCCTGGGATTCTTTTTCATGTTGCTATTTCATCAATGTCTCATTGTTTGTTTGGGTTCCTTTTCTTGTTGTTGTCTTTTTGCTGCCTCATTGTCTGCCTGGGGTTCCTCTTTTTGTTGTTGTCATTTTAAGATTTACAGCTCATTTCCTCCTTGAGGTTCCCTTTCTTGTAGTTGCTTTTTTAGCATTTCATTTTCTTTCTGTAATTGAGCTCTTCTAATGCTTTCTATATGCCTGACCATGCTCAATTCTTTACCCATCTCTCTCAACCTGTTTTCCATGTGCCCAATGTATTCTACCCCTTTTGATTTTGCAATCTGCATCCATGTATGGGTCCTGACTCTTTCCTTTTCCAGCTTGAAGAAAAGAGGCACTGCAAACTTTTGTGGGGTGATCTCCCCACCTTCCAGAAGGTTGCAGTAGGAGCCTAAGCTGGGCTAAGGTCCAGGGTCTGGTATGTATTTTTCCTTATCTTCCTCATAGGTCTATTTTTGTTCCTTCTTTTCAAGTTTTTCAAATTCTTTGAGCTTCTCCAATGTCTCCTGTAGAGAGGTCTGTGCCTCCTGTAGGACTACTTTAGAGTCCATTAATTTGATCCTTTCTTTTCAGGTAGAGGTCTTAGGACTTCCTCTCTCATAAGTGATGGAGATTTTGGAGGGAGATTCCTCCTTTGTTACAGTAGGTGCATCCTCAATGATAATGGGTTCCTTTGAAGGTGGTTGAGGCTTCCCCATCTTGATTCTGGTGCTCTTTCGAGCTTTGAGGTACATAGATGGTTGTCTTTTTCTTTTCCCTTTTTGCTTGGCTGGAGTACTAAGTGCAACAAGAATAGCTGCTGCTTCTCTTGCTAGTGTCTCAGGAGACACTTCTTGTTGTTTTTCTTCTCCTTCATCTGCTTTTTTGCTTCTTTCTGCTAGTTTTGTGTCTGCTGTCTCTCACTCTGTTTTCTCCTCTGCTTGTTTAGCTTCTTCCTTTCCCGTGGCAACCTTTTTTTGAGTTATCTTGGGTTTCTTCTTTTCAATTCTTGTTCTCTTCTTTTTCTCTACTGTGATTTTCCCTTCTTCTGCTTTGGATGCTAATTTCTTTTCTGCTTTAGGTTCATCCGTGGTGGTGTCATGCTCCTCATCTCTTCTCTATTTTTCTTCTTTTTCTTCTTCTAATTGAATGTTCTTTGCTTCTTCATGGATTTCCTTCTCAAGTTCCTCATTCTGCTCCTCCTCTTCACTACCAAATGGACTAAGGTCATCAATGAGAGTTTTGATGTCATCTTCTTTAGTGATGTTCTTGAAAATCTCCCAGGCTATAGGGATTGTGTATGTGTGGAGGGCATCCTCCACCAGTAATTTAATGAGCCCATGGTGAACCAGCTGGTCTGGGACCCTTGCATTCAATTTGGTGCTACATTCTATCAAGGATTGGAGGAGAAAATATGGAAGACTGAGTTTTCTAAATGCAGGCAGGTCCATGCCATATCTTAGTTCATGTACCAGTTTGAAATGATAACCATAAACGATGTTGTATCTCCCTTCACAAGAGATATACTTCATGATCTGATAGGTGACTTCACCCCATGGATAAGGCATACTTGTCCTTCTGATCCCATTCTTATCCTCCACGGGATGTTCATCAGGCTGGAAAAAGGTCTTTTTAGCAACTTGTCCTAGTGGTTTTTGTTCTATGCTCTAGGGGAGCCCAAGTGGAAGACTTGTAATTATGCTAATGAAATCTGGTGTAAGTTCTATGGTTAGACCCGTGAAACTGACTATAGCATGATTTTTTGAATGGGGTCATAAAGACAATGAAAATTCCTCTGTAACTTCCTCATCATAGCCATGAAATTTCTGAAAGAAAGTTATCAAATTTGCCTTGGCAAATAGGGCTAACACTTCTGGGTGTTCATGCAATTTGGTGGAATTCAAAGGATATTTTCTCATAAAACCCCTTTTCATTATATTCAGTGACTGCTCGAAATTCTCAGGTGAGGAGGAAGGCAACAAATTTTCAAACCTTAAAACAGAGGAACAAGTGAGTTTTTTTTTTTTCTTTCTAGAACCAGAGAGGGTTTTTCATGTTTCTTCTTTTTAACAAAAATAAATTGTAACTTTCCTACCCTTCAAACTCTATTCTCAACTTTAATTTACTTCTCAGGCCATTTGAGGAAATCAATATCTTTTTTCTCTTAAAAAAAAAATTAGAGAGTAAGACAGTGTTTTTCTTTTCACAAAGTAATCAAACCACCCGATGCAAATTTACTATTTTATGGACTTAATTTCCAATGGTTGCATCACCCCTTCATACAGGAGAATATCATGGAGGAGAAAGAGACAGACTTTAAGTGCAAAGACTAAAATGGAGAGACTGTGTATATTTCAAAGAAAACACAAGCAGACTTTTGTTCTCATTTTTTCTTTTCAACTCAATACTCCACTTCAAATCCCACCACCTTTTGTAGATATATAACATGCAAAGTGGGTTTTCTAAGTCTACCTTTTTCGAGCTCGAATTTGGCATAAAATCCCGAATTTTCCCTCTGCAAAGCTGCTCATTGGCCTTCCTGTAGAAAGGCTCCTGTAGACTGTGTTTCCGCTCCTGTAGAGTGTGATAATGCCCCTGTAGAGCTCGATAAGTGGAAGGGTTTTGAAACTGATAGAGAAAAAAGGTTTCGAGATTCTGAAGGTGGTAGGTAAGTTGTTTCAGTCGAGAGCACAACGATGCAAATGAAACAAACTTGATGAAGGCGTCGACTGCAGCGTACTTAAGCTTATGGCGTGTTCTGCGGTGATGAGGTGAGGTGGCAGGAAGGGTAAGTTATGTTCATCCAAATCATTGGTCCCTACTCTAGTGCCATTATGATACTTCATGCCACCTGCCCACAATCACTTCCATCTTTCCCGTTATACGCCGCCACCACTACCTATTTTGAGTTTTTCTTCCCAAGTTAACTGAACACACATGCCGATTGTGCCCACTGAACGTTGTTTGAATTGGACGAGGCTTGTTTGAACTGGACAAGGGTGGCCAGTTAGATGGCCATCAATTTCATTTAATCATATCCATCTCAATGGTTCATGCATTTTCTAAATCATATTCATGCAACAGAGGAACAAGTTTAGTCACTTACCTGTTTGTCGCTATTGTGCTTTGCATGCTCAGACTTTGGCACTATGTTCATGGATTGCTATTGTTGGCACTCATGGATTCTGAACTGGGGACTTGGCTACCTCATGTTGGTGATCTTCTAATCAGGAATGGCTCCTTGCTCATTGTATACACCTGTGGCTGCACTAACCTTGCCTCTGGATATTATTTTTTTAAGGGGATCAGTCATTACAAGAATCCTGTAGGATTTCCTGTAATTGCTTCTCCCTCTAAAATTTATGGTTGAGGTTTGAGAAGGGACCGTAGAGATAGTTGAGGAAGGTTCTTAAGGAAAAAGAAAAGAAGCTTGTATGCAGTAGGTAAGAAACAAGCTAAGGATGTTGTTGTTTTATGCTTCATCAATTTAAAAAAAAAAAAAAAAAAAATGTGTTTTCTGTGTAGGGAAGAAAGAAGCGAGTGGAAATGTAGTGGTGCAGGTATGGAATGGAGAGTGGGGGGGATGAATGGTGGTAAGGAGATCCATAGGTCTTCTAGACAAATTTCTAGCCCTATGATTCTTTTCTGTACTTGATTTCTAGCTCTCTGTGGTTTCTACAGGAGCCTCCAGTAGAATGGACAGAGCTTCCTGTAGGACGCATAATTTCCAAAACAAGTGAGACTAGGGCCTGAGAAAAGACAATGGTGATGGAGAAATGATCTATCACGGGTGTATTCAGCTTGGCCATGTCTTTTTTTCTTCTGCGACCCTCCTGTAATCTACAATACATTCAAAATAAGTTAGTTTTTCTATTTTTTTCTCTGTTTTTTTTTAGGAGATAGTTGGGGCGCCTACGGAGGTTTTCACCCAGGGATCTTTTATTCTTTTTTTTGTTTTTTATTTTTCTTTTTTCTTTTTTTTTGTGTGTGTGTGTGTGTGTTTAGGGTGTGGGTGGAGTGGAGGCATGGACCTGCTCCACTACCAACACCGTTTTACTCAGATTCTCAATGAATTCTTGCTTGGAGAGGGGCTTCCTGTAGATCTTCAACCAATGCCCATTGACAAGCATGGGTATGGCTTCTTCATCGATGGTCCAAATCAGAACTAAACCATTGTCATTGCATTTTTCTACTATGTATGGTCCCGACCATCTTGTCCTTAGTTTTCCCTTGAAATCTTTATACCTTGAATCATACAGCAGCGCCCAATCTCCTTCCTGGAATTGATTTTCTTTGAGGTGTCTATCATGCCATATTTTCCTTTGATGATGGACTACCTCTGAATGGAGAAGGGCCTGCAATCTCTGTTCATCTAATCAATTTAGCTGAAGTAACCTTTCCTTTTGTGCATAGCTGAAATCTAGGTCCAGTTGAGCTGCCATCCTTAGTGTGTTATATTCATATTCTATTGACAGCAAGGCCTTCTTCCCATAGACCAACTCATAGGGTGTGAACCCTGTGGTGGTTTTCCAGGTGGTGTTATAGGTCCAGGTGGCCTCAACAAATTAATCTGCCTAATATTTTCTGCTGCTAATCACTACCTTGGTCAAAATTCCTTCCAAAGCTCTGTTAGTGACTTCCACCTGCCCATTTGCTTGCGGATGATAATGGGTGGAAGTTTTGTGCTTAATTTTGTGATGTGTGAGCAGGTCTTCTATCAGATTGGAGGTAAACTTACTCCCTTGATCTGTGACTAATTCTCTTAGATAGCCAAACTTGTAGAAGATATTTTCTCTCAAAAACTCAACGACTTTTTCTTCTGTTGTTTCCTTTATCACCTTTATTTCTGCCCATTTTGTCAGGTAATCAGTGCACACAATGATGTAAGATTTCTGTTTTGAAGGAGGGTTGACAGGATCCACAAATTCCATGCCCACTTCTCAAATGGCTCGAAAGTCACTTAAGGTTGCAGGGGCATCTCTTCCCTTGGAGTAGGTTTCTCCATCCTTTGACATCGGTCACATTGGTTGATATATCTCCTGACATCTTGATGAAGAGTGGGCCAATAGTAACCTGCTTGCAGAATTTTGAAGGCAGTCCTCTTTGTTGCAAAATGGCCCCCACAAGGCCCATCATGATAGGTTAGGAGAATGTTAAAAACTTCCTCCTCCCTTACACATCGCCTCAAAATCTGATCTCGGCCAAGTTTGAAAAGGTTGCCCCCAATCCAGGTGAATGGGGTACTTGTCCTCACGATATTGCTCTTCCCTTTTGAGGACAAGTATGGCAGAAACTGTGTTGAAACCAAGTAATTTGCTATATCAGCAAACCATGGAAAGAGTACTGAGATAGAAAATAGGTGTTCAGCTAGCATTCAATCATCCACCATTCCTTCTTCACCTGTAGGCAGATCTAGTCTAGACAAAAAATCAGCAACAACATTTTCCTTACCCGGCTTATCAACAATGGTTAAATCAAATTTCTGCAATAAAAGTAATCATCTAATAATACGAGCATTTACATCTGATTTTTTCATTAAATACCTAATTGCAACATCATTAGTGTGTACGAATGTTTGATAGCCGATGATGTAGTGTCTGAACTTATTTAGGGAATGGAAGACAACTAGGAGCTCCTTTTCGGTTACAATGTAGTTTATTTCTACCTTGGACAAGTTTTTACTTACAAAATATATGGCATAAGGTAGCTTCTCATCAATTTTCCCTAAGGCTGCTCCTATTGCTTTGTTTGAGGCATTTGTATGATTGTGGAAAGGTAGGGCCCAGTTTGGACCTCTCAAAATTGGGGCAGTCACTAGTTTACTTTTCAAGGTATCTAGAACCTCTTGACAGTTGTCAGTGCATATGAACTCAGCATCTTTCCCTAAAATATCAAACAACTGAGAGGCTAGCTTACTGAAATCCTTAATGAATCTTCTATAATACCCTGCTAAGCCTAGGAAACTTAGAACATCTCTTACCTTTTGAGGAGGTGGGACCCTTTGGATGATGGCAATTTTGTTGGGATCCACGTATAATCCTTGGTAAGAAATTTTATGACCTAGCACAGTCCCTTCAGTCATCAGGAATTCGCATTTTTCAGGACTGAGGGACAAGTTCATTTCAATGCAATTGTCAAAAACTTTTCCTAGGTTAGTCAAAGCTTCTTGGAAGTTAGAACCATAAGGGGTAAAGTCATCGATATAGATTTCCACTGAATCATGAACCAATACAACAAACATACTCAGTACTTCTCTCTCGAAAGTGCCGAGAACATTGCACAACCCAAAAGGAAGGACCCGGTATGCGAAAGTACCCCAAGGACAAGTGAAAGTGGTATTATCTTGGTCTTTCGGGCTAATTTGGATCTGGTTGTACCCACTAATCCCATCTAAGAAGGAGAAGAACTTCTTCCCGCCATGCCATCTAACACTTGATCCATGAAAGGCAAAGGAAAATGGTCCTTCTTGGTGGCCTCGTTTAGTTCTTGATAATCGAAAAAAATTCTCCACTTCTCGTTTTTCTTTGGCACTAGCACCAAAGGAGAGACCCATTCGTTGTCAGAGATGGAGTAGATGAATCCTGCATCTAGTAACTTTTGCAGTTCTTCTTTGATAATGTCGTTAAGGGCTGGATTCATCCTCCTTTGAGGCTGCCTGACTGGTTTGCAATCTTCCTTAATGTAAATGTGATGAGTACAGACTGAAGGGTGGACTCCCTTCTTCTCCTTATAGCTCCAAGCAAAATCATCCAAGTGGTTTCTCAATAAGCTACACTGTTCTTTCTCCTAAGAGGTGGATAGGGATGAGTCGATCTTCAAGGTTCTTTCTGGGCCAAATTCCACACTTTTAACTTGGAGAGAGGTCTGATTAGCCACACAGAGATCAACTAAAGGGTTGGCTTGGGTTTCTTCCACCAGCTCTTCTAATGGCAACACACTAGGGGGTGGATTCTAAATCAAGTCTTCAATAAGATCATCCTCGGTTTGTGGACCCCCCATGATAGCTTCTACTACACATAGTGGTGTGGAACAGACTTCATCCTCATCCTCCTCCTCCAACCAGAGAGGTAAATCATGCTCTAACAAAGGTTGGGCAAGAGGATATAGGACTAGCTGCTTGGACATATGCCCATTCTTGATTGTCATGTTCCCAGCTCAAAAACTATTGTAGGAATCTGGAGTAGCCAACTAAGGTCTTCCCAGGATGAGAGGATACCCAGTGAGCTTCGTCTTTGGTTGGAGAACTAGGAAATAAACAAGGTATTCCCAAGAATCGATGGAGACCATTACATCTTCCACAATCCCTTCAGGGGTCACAGTGGAGTGATCTGCGAACTCCAGTACTTTTGTGGTCTTTCTCAGGGAGCCCTGAAGGTTGAGCTTGAGCATAGTGTCCCTGGTCATCACATTAATGGTAGCCCCTAGATCAATCAGGGTATGGGGGATTATGGTGCCATTGATGTGGACATCGACTACACGACTTCCAAGGTCTAAATATTTCAGACAGATCACCTACCCCAACATCAGGTCGGACAGTTGTCCTATGACATTAATAGTTGGAGCATCTCTCCTGTGCCTACCTGGGTGCTTGAAGCACTTCTCCTTGCTCATCTTGTTGTATATAGGCACATCCTTTATGGCTTAGATAAGTGGTATCTTTACACATAATTGTTTTAATTCTCCCAAAATTTCAGTTTCTTATGGGATCTGTTGTGTGGTTCCAGTTAATCTCTCAGGAAAGGGTATAAATGGCCTTTGTTCCACTTTCCTATTTTTCCTCATCCTCCTTGGGGGGGGCGGTTGTCTATCTAGGAAAAACTTCCTAGATCATAGGTTAATCTCTTGAATCTCCACAACGTAGGTTAGGCATGAGGTTTCTCCACTATAGACCTACTGGGCCTGTCCGTTATTGGGGTTCGGGTTTGGTTGAACAGGTATTTGAGGTTACCGTGGTGGAGTAGGAGGCAATGATTGTGGTTGAGTAGGAGTTGGAGGCAAAAGAGTGGAAGGAGAGTTGTACTGGGGCCTCCACCCCAAATGAGGTGCATTCCACTGAGGCTGTGGTTGAGCATAAGAGTGAAACGAATGAGCAACTGGTTGAGCATGGTATTGAGATGGATATGACCAAGGAGGGGGTGTGGACTAGGAAGGATGAGCAAGGGGGCCCCAAGAAGGCATGGAAGTGGCTTGATTGGGGTTGTAATAGGTCTAGGATGTTCCTTTGGTTCATGAATAGAGTGGTTCAGTGACTCCTTTGGCTCCCTGATATGCAGCTTTATGTCCAAGCAAGGAAGGGCACTAATTCGTAGAATGGTCTGCTTCACAGACTAAATACACTTCTATAGAGTTCAATGGACATTCGTTCCTTGGGTGCTTTCTAGTGCACCTAGAACAAAAGATGGAAAAAACCCTCTCGAATTCCT
Organism: Pinus taeda; assembly: GCA_000404065.3. Lineage (NCBI taxonomy): Eukaryota > Viridiplantae > Streptophyta > Pinopsida > Pinales > Pinaceae > Pinus > Pinus taeda. The sequence goes on from APFE031376857.1 coordinate 44,025, forward strand.
CTTATTCCCTTTTGATATGCAAGGTATCCATTTGCATGGCAAGAGTGTGCCTCATCTCGCTCTTGAAATCTTCCAGCCGATTCTCAAATTCACTTCTAAGAGATGAACTGGATGACGATGTACTAGCTAAAGGTTGACTTCCACTACCTCTTTTTTTAGCTAACCTAGAATGGTTTCTAAACACAGTCTTTATGTCATCATAAGGTAGTTGGTAGATGTCTCCCCCAGCCAGCAAATGGAGGGTATCTAGAAGGTCTTCAGGGATTCCTCTGAGTAGGACCAACTTCAGAGATTCGGAGTGAAGTGTGCACCTGGCCCATTTATAACTGAGCTGGAACCTCTCTTCATAGTCTTCTAAGGATTCATCACTTCCCATTGTCATTTGGAAGATTTCTTCCTTGGTATCCTTTGATCTACAGTAGTCCCGGTATTTGTTGTTAAAGGCTTGTTGTATCTGAGCCCAAGTTGTGATTTTGTTTCCAGGTAACCCCATGAACCAGTGCAATGCTCCATCGTTGAGGGTAGAAGGAAACAATTTCAACTTCTTCTCATCTTCTACATAGTCATAGGTTCGACAGAGAACAACAAATTCAAACAAGAAGGTATCAGGATCTTTGGTAGTCAATCCATGGAAGTGGGGTAAGGCTGAAGGACTTATGTTTTTCATTTTATTGTCTCCATTGGTCTCTCAAATAGGAAAGGTACCCTCTATTCTTTCCCAATTTCCTCTAATGTTTCTGTTTTCAGCCATGGTCTCAAAAGGAATGGTTTCTTTCTCTTCTTCTACTATAGGATCTTCGTATATCTCTGGTGGTTCGCCTATAGGTTCTTCTAGATCACTACCACCAAAGAAGAGAGAAGGGTGAATTAATGATGTGGTGGGGGTGTTGGGTAGGAATTTTTCTAAATTGTCTCTGTTCCTACGAGGTATGAAAGGAAATATCTTTTTGGGTTATTTTTGTTTTTTCTGCTTATACCTACAAAACTATAATGGACTGAACAACAAATTTCAACTAACTGAAATGAATCTTGCTGAAATGAAATTGCAGAATTGAAATGGAAGCAAGGAAACAACTAATCTACTTTGTTGGAATGGAAATTGCAGAATTGAAATGAAAGCAGGAAATGACTAATCTACTCTTGCTGAAATGGAAATTGCAGAATTGACATGAAAGTAGGAAATGCCTAATCTACACTTACTAAAATGAAATTGCAGAATTTAAATTGAAGAATTGAAATGAAGGCAGGAAATGCCTAATCTGTGCCTACTGACATGAAAATGCGGAATTGAAATTATAGAATTGAAATGAAACAGCTACTCTACTTTTGTTTAAATAAACTACTTAGCAAAATGTTGCAGTAGAATGTAGAAGAAAAGTAGTAATCACAAAATACTCTGACACTTCCCCGAAAATGGCACCAAAAAGTGGTGAGAACCAATATTGCATAAAAAATGTTACAACTCCTAGGGCTTCCTACTTTACTTTTATCAACCCGATAGTTCGTAACAAACTTGGAAGCAACGGTGTTGTATGCACAAGTACTAGCTCTTACTGCAGGCCGTCGCTTGATCAGCTGGTGCAAGTTCGCTAGGAGCTTAAGCAAAATTCTATGAGTTCTCAGAAGAAGCTTTGATTTTGATGAAAGAAAACTAACTCTACAGGGGCTATTCTATTTTCAAAAAGAGAAGGAGAATTGAAATGTAACGCAAACCCTAGCAAACCCTAATTTACCTATTAACCCTACTTTTGCATGAAAAGAGATGAAAACTGAAGAAATGAGTGCCATTGACTACTGAAAAGGTAGATTGCATTTATTCAAGCTTTTTTTGAAAAGAAATGAGAAGAAAACTTCTTTTTGTGCTTTTGAGTGTTTTTATATGAAATTATTATGCTTGTGATTTATCTAGTTGTGATTGTGGAGAGGTTTGGTGGCAAAGGAAGATGGGGTTGGGTGTCGCAGAGGTGGAGGAAGGTGTGGAGAGGTCCTAAGAAGCCCCTAGTACCCTTCTGAATACTTTGATAGTGATCAGACTTCAAAAAATCACTCACAAGAAATTCTACAGGAGGTTGTAGGGGATCTATAGGAGGATCTACAAGAGGAGGCCGAGAGCTATTTTTGGAGTTTTTAAAGTGAAAAAATGATGAGAAAGGGTTACTGAAGGCTAGATGAAGGTGTTGAGGTGTCTGGAGCATGTCAAGGAAGATTAAGAACGAACGTGGTGGTTGGATTTGTTCAAATGGCAAGAAAGTAGCTTTATGGGAAAAACGCAAAAATTAGGACAGATTGGTGACATGTTGCGAATGAGTTGGGAAATCTATAAGAAGTGGGATGGTGCTGGCTATTCTATGGATGTATGGTGAGTTGAGATGTCCTACAAGATATCTGCACATTTACTTATCAAAATTGACCAAAGAAAGAACTAACTATACCATGAAAACAAAATTTTGTCTAGCTTGACCTAATTTCTGACCTACAAACATAAAATGTTGAATAGTAACCAATGAACAAAAAGGCATGCAGAGAGATTTATTGGAAAAGAACAGGAAATTATCTAAGCAACTGAGTCTGAACCACTATCAACTTTTCCAAATCAAGTTATCACACTACCAGTTGCATGGAAGAGCAAAAACTATGCTTTTGGTGGCAGCATAGTGCCTTGACCTCAAATCATAGTCCCAGGAAGGGAGAGGAGACCAGAGCCTGCTGTTGGCCTTTTTGATCCTTTTTTATTCTTATTTTGTCACTTCAGTAACCTACTTAAGCAACTTGAAACAAAAATAACTATACCAACCATCAAAAGCAACCTAATCTAACAAAGTAAAATGAATCTATGCAACAGAAATTAACTTATGAATTGAAGCAAAAACATATAAATACACAGTAGGAGGTGCTAGGAAGCTTGGGTTGGGCTCTAACCCAAGAGCTTTAGCCCTCTGAAAGAGATCAGTGCTGGCTCAAAAACTATTTCATCTTCATTATCAAAAAGAGCAGTTACATTACATAAATTGTTCTCAAAAAGGAACTCGCAAAAGAGCTGAACACACTGCTGCACAAAAGTGCGAAAATATACTAATAACTGGCTAACCTACTGAGGCTCTAAGCCTCCTTATCTATACAAATTGATTCCTCCAACATTCCTACTAAAATCAAGGAACTCGGCTTCCTAGAATTGGAGATAAACAACAGTCCTACTTTACTTGCTCGGCTGCCCCCTGGAATCATCAATGTGGACCTTTGTGCTCTGAGTTGTTGATGGAGGATTCAAGGAAAGGGGTCGTAAATGAAGGAGATACCACCCCTACAAGTCCTCTTCCCTGTTTTCCTCGAGTTTTGGCTGCCATTTGTTCATAAATCCCTTGACTTTAGCAAAAATTGACCAAACAAATCTATGTAAGGCACATATTAGACTACATGGAAAAATGACTAACCCAGTTCACTCTATTAGCACAAATGTATTCAAAAACATGCAATAAACTAATGAGAATGGTGGATTAATTCGAAATAAGAGGTAGAATGAGCCCATATAATTACCCATTTCTTGGGCTCATCAACCACATCAAGCACCTGACATCCATTTCCTATCATCCTCAAGAAAATGGGCAAATGGAAGTCACAAATAAAGCACTAGAGAACCTTATTACCAAGGTCATTAGTATCAGCAGAAAGGATTGGGAAGAAAAACTTGTGGAATCCACTTGGGCCTACAACACCACTTGGAATATGACCATTGGATTTAACCCATTTGAAATATTCTATGGGAATAATTCCATGTTATCTATTGAATTTGAATATAACATCTTAAGGATGGAAGCTCAGTTAGACTTGGATCTCACTATAATAGAATAGGAGAGGTTGTTCCGACTCAATGGTCTAGATGAATTTAGGCGGCAAGCTCTCCTAGACATTCAGGTAATCCAACTATAAAGGAATATCTGGCATGACAAACACATCAAAGAGAACACTTTTCAAGAAGGACATGGGTCCCTACTATATGATTCGAGGTTCAAGGATTTCAAGGGAAAGTTAATGACAAGATGGTTGGATCCCTATATAGTAGAGAAATGCCATGAGAATGGATATGTCCATATCAGAAAAATTGACTAGGAATGGATCCCCTTACTTGTTAATGGTTATAGGTTAAATTTGTGTAAAATACCTCTATGAAAGGAAGAATTTGTCAGTTCAATCAGCAGACAATTGAATTTTATTGGGAGGCTTATAGCCCTCAGTCCACAAAACTTCTAAAAAAAATAAAAAATTAGAGGACCTAGATGAAAACCTCCATGAGGCATATGAGGCCAACTACAGGGTTGAAAACCTCTCTGAGGCAGTAGCCTAAGAGACAAAAAAAAACAAAAATAAAAATAAAAGATGAAAATATCCCCAGGTGAAAACCTCCTCTAAGGCACCTAGGGTAGCCATGTAGGTTGAAAAGCTTTACAGAGGTAGCCTGCATGTCTCTTAAAAAAAGAGAGATAAAAAGAGAAAATAAAAACACAAGGAAAGAGTTATTATACAACTTTTTCTAACATCTCTCTTTTGTAGGACTCCAGAAAGAAATAAAACCATGGCTACATGACATATTATACAAGTACATTCTCCATATTTCTATCCACCCATTGAATTTTCACTTGCTTCACTCACCTCCATACCTATCTCCATCATCCAACCAACAAGAGAATCAAATTTTTCCTCCTCACTCTAATGCTACAGGAGGAGCCTCTAATGTTATAGGAGGATCTTGAAACACTACAAGAGGAATATTTTCTTGTAGAAAGAGGCCAAGAGGCCATGTCTTCTTCAAGAAGTATTGAGAGAGATCCACCAACATCAATTTCATTACCCATCTGCTCCATCTAGCCATAAGTCAATTTCAATTTCCACTCTACCATGCATAAAAAAAATACAGAAAATCTTTGCTTTCAATTTTTCCACCACCTACACCACTTCCACATGATCTCAATCCTATGGCATTGAGCAACTGATATTATTTACAATAATACATAAAATAGATAGAGAACCCTAAATAGAATAGAGAAACCTTCAATATCTAGATAATAAAATTGGATACTGGAGATAAATAAATGGACTAATCCATGTAACGCATTTAATCAAACTGATTGGGGAGGGAATGAAGATATGGTCCTCATACCTTTCATAACTTTCTCTCAATCTTACATGCAATATGAGGTCTCAAAATATGTATTAAGTGACTTCTACAAGGAAGAGACTCCTCCTGCAGAAGCTTGTACTGTCACGTAGAACTCATCATCAATTATTTGTTTCACCCACAAAGTAGAAGGTCCAACCACCTTGAGCATCATGAAGCCATTTTTGAAGTGGAGAAGAGGCACACCCTCCAAAGGAAGCAGCAGATTGGATACTAGGAAGAAACATGCACACGACAATTTTATCAATCAAAGAATCATTGAGGTATGAGAACTTGTGCAAAAGAAAGCAAAGGAAATCAACAACTTCAGGATCGTCATATTATGATTCCAGTTCCAATATGCAAGATTCTCCAGCAATTCGACATCACAAGTAGAGTCAGGTATGACAATCCTCACCTCTTCCCTATGCATATGATGATAAAATATGTAATGGTCAAGAAAGGAATTTTTTATGGGTTGGAGGTGCCCAGTAAACTTGGCCACCTTTGATTAGTAAACTATAGTTCATTTCAATCACACATGCACATGGAAAAGTCAATTCAAGTGAGGTGGTGATTACAAGGAGTGAGGTGATGATCACGTCGAGTAGGGTGGTGTTTGCAAGGAGTGGGGACAATAGTTAAAAAAGGAAAGTTCATGCAAGAGTCATGTCGTGAAAGTGCTCTAAGCCTTTACCACAAAATGAATATTAAGTATAAGACTCGACTCCATTTTTATAATCGCTTATTTCAAGAAGGCACCTAGATAGAGAAGGATGAGCTAGTGTTATCAGAGACTGCCTAGGGTGCCACTGAGTTGCTTCGAATAGTGTTTGCAAGTGCTACAGGAAGAGATACAAGAGGAGCTACAGGAGGCTCTAAACTGTAACAAGAGGCTCTACACTGCTACAAGAGACTCACAAAGAAGATACAAGGGACAATTGAAGGGAGAAAGAGAGAAAAAATTACCCCAAAACCCTCATGCACATGACAAAGTTATCTTGAAAGGAGTAAGTGGATCTCTCTCTCTAGTTTCCATACCTCTGCAAGGAAAATTCTGCTTGAATTAAGTGTCGTGTAGAAAATAGTTAGGGAGTAGTTCCATTTGGAAATTGTCAAAGAAAAGTTTGTTTCATTAAAAAAAAATTATGGGATCCTTCTCCCCATTTGATAAAAAGGACAACTTGACACTATCTCTACAAGCGAGACTGTTCTAAGGCCAAATTTTGAAATACCCCTAAGTAACCTCGAGAAGGGGAAGTAGGATAAATGGGGGGACGGTTTAGTAGAAGAGAACCCATAGACATAAAGATAATTCATCAAAATCCAATTGTGGTAAATATTGTTCTAAGACAATAATGGATGGGCTTCTTCGAATAGTGGAAGGGGTATGATGATGACATAACCCATGAATTGTCTATGGCACTAAATCCTTAGGGATAAGATAGTGCCACTAATGTTGTTAGAGGCATTTCCATCTCTCTAAATTATGACCTCATAAGAAGGGTGACTACCTTACCCTTAGGAATTTAATGGAGCAAGGAGGACAAAGAAGTGAGTGTCATAGCTAGGAAGAACTTCTTCATTCTGAGAGAACATCTTGTAGAAGATAAGAACTGAGTGAGAAGGGAGAGTTTGCATAACCATGATATGAAGTGGCCTATCACATTCTCAAATACATATCCTATGAGGGGAGGTTGAGCATTGTATATGCCTACCATTTTAGGTTTCTCCATGAGCTAAGATTTAAAGCAAAATTTCCTATCCCATAGAGGCTTAGTGTTGCTCATTTCCTCCTACAATCTATCATTGAAATGAGCCAAAAAGTGAGGGAAGGGAAGTACCAATTCATTTCCCACCATGTCCTCACTGAACGGATTGTTATGGATGCTCTCAGTCACCTAAGGAACCCTATGCTATGGACTGATTTTGTAGAAATGGACAAAGAAATTTTCATTGAAACCCAATCCGTCACACATGAAGAAACATCAACCTCTAGCATTGGAGGTAGGGGAGGAAAGACAAAGAAATAAGGGGAAATAGAAATGTAGGAAGAAGAAGAAAAAGTTAAGGAAGAAGAAGGAGAGAAACAAGTAGCAAAAAAAGGGTACCTTAGGAGACCTCAAAGACTCAAGAGACATAAAAACAATGACATCATTCTCTCTCTAGGAGACACCAAGGAAGAAGTGGTTGCAACATTGGCCACACTGGGCACACCCATCAAGCCCAAAATAAGGTAGCCAAGCCAAGGCCCTTTGTACTTCAAAATAAGGAAGAGCACTAGGATAAGGCAAGGAAAGATTCAGCCTCCTACAAAGGTGCCTATCACCATAAAGGAGCAAGAAAGTAAGAAGGAAGAGGTGGGACCTAGTGAGGGAAAAATTGGGGAGGTTACCTCTCCTAAGGATAAAACTGAGTAACCTATGATACCTATGGGAAGGCCCACCACTAGGGAAGTCACCTTTAAGAGATTCAGGACACAAACTGCCATGTTACAAGGAAAGAAATAAGAGCTACAAGAGGAAACATAGCAGCTACAAGAGAAACAGGGGCTCCCACAGGAGAAACAAGGTTTGCTACAGAACCAATAGGAGGTGTTACAGGAAGGATAAACTACCTTAAAAGAAGAAGAAAAAGGCCTCAAAGAGATTCAAGGGCCTGATCAAAAATCCGACCTAGAATCCTACTACAAATTTGTTGAGGGAGGTAAGATCATACCTGATAAATTCATCATACCACTCTTCTTTGAGTTAGAGAAGGAAAGGGGCATAACACATATATGGATGCAAATTGCAAAGTCCAAAAGTGTAGAAGATGTGTGCCTTATGGATGATAAAATCAATGAAATGGGAAAGGAATTAGGTGACTTGAAACTGAAGGAGTCAACCACGATAGAGTAGCTACAGGCAAAGAAAACAAGACTAAAAGAACAACTACAAGAAAAGGAAACACAACTTGCTGTTGTGGAAAGTTTATCTATGGAAGCCATAAAATGTAGGAATCCATCCAAATATTATGTTATTTTCCTCAACGATTAGTGGTTGCAATTCCAGATAAAGACAATGGCACATTATGGGTTTTTACCTTTCGAAGACTACAAGAAATTTATTGAGTTTTACAAAAAGGTAAGTATTGAGGATAAGGAAAAACTAGCTGAGTTTATATGCACAATATTATCCTAACATATCTGAATTTTTGGGACCCCAATTCAAGATTGGGAGACATGCAACTCATGGAATTAGCATCTTGGTTGACACATAAGGAGATAAGAGATGAAGAAGTGAAGAGAGTGATGACAGAAGAAGAAAATGAACCCTTATATATCAAAGCAAAATTAGTGAGCCCCAAGGTTGTCATCAACAACCACAATCTCATCTCCTCTGATCCTAAATTAGCACCTAGGCACATAGTAGCCCAAGAGAAATCCATCCTAAATTTTGAGGTCACTTTTAGGATTGTGGGAAAAAAAAATTGTAGGTTTGCCAAAGAAGATGGAAGGCCCTACCTCACAATTTACAAATCAGAGATATCACTCCCTAGAAAGACTAATGAATGCCTTAGAGGAAACACCACTATACAAAAGGATCATGCAATGACTAATATCAACAAGATAGGGCTCAAAATTAGTCCTCTCTTACTATTGAGCCTATAGGAAGGAAGAAACCAAGTAGAGGAATAAAAATAATGGAAAGACATAGAAGCAAATGTAGGTTTCTATCCACTGGAAGGAACACCATCTGAAGTGCTTTGGGATGTCAGAGAGACCACCAGGACCATGAATGACCTTCATATCAGTGACTTCATTTATTATAGGGCGAGCAACACCTTCAACAGGGGGGTGATGATGGGTCCCATCAATAAGAATATTTTGGATTTCATTTTGCTATCTTCCAATCCTTAAAACTCACCTTTTCTCACATTAATTCACATTTTTAGCCACAATATGCTTAATAGGAAGACTAAAATGTGTTTGTCATATTGTATGGCCTAATGTGATAAATGTGCAAGTCAAAGAATCTTTATTGGAGATATTTACCATGCATGGGCTTGACGGAGACACCTAGAGAGAATATAGGGAGCTTTCCAACCTCATTAACTCCCTAACTCGGATCAAGATCACAAAATCCTCTCCAACATATTGAATCGACTAGCAGCCAAGGAAATCCAAGTGCATGACAAGGACAAAGGGAACTAAATCCAAAAATCTCGAGGTTTTGGAGTGGATTATTCCTCCTTTCAAGGAAGTTTCCCCTCAAAGGTTTTCTATAAGTAAACTAGTTGAAAGGCTCATTAGGATTCGAATTTTTGTTGCAACTAGGAGTAGCTACTGAGAGCCTATTTCTTGACATTGTTATTCTTAGCTTCCATATGATGTATGAGACTATTTTTTTCTATTAATGAGAAGTTTACCATTGATCTGCATCTGAGTTAGTTTTGGAGGGCTGAAACCCTTGGGTTTGGGCCCAACCCATAGGATTTAGTCCCTCTCTTGTATTTCATTTTTGTTCTTGTTTCAAAGCATTGAAATCCTTCTCTTGTTTGAGTAGATATTATATCATAAAAATTTGTAATTTCAATCTTTCCTATCACCTCTCTTTTGGGAAGAGAAATTGGAAACATCTACAAGAACAACTCAAAAATATTTTTTTATGATTTCTCGGACATGGATAGATGTTTGTTTTCCTAATTATTCTATGCAACTTAGGAGTTAGTTTCATTATCTTGAGTTATTAGAGTAGTTTTATGGGATAGAATAGATATTAATAAAATTCAACTCATCTTTTCCATGATAATTTGTCTCACTGCATTATTGGTCATTTTATGCATGAATCTGGATAGCTGCAAGGATTGTGTTGATCAGCAGTGGTGGGAACACCTTCCCACATCCACCTGGACCTTTCATCTTCCTCTTAGTACCTCACCTTGCTTCCAAATTTTGTCTCCAAAGTCACTCTGTTAAGGCAAATGAAGGACATCGTGGGCATCAACTCTGGTGCAAGATAGACCTCTGAGGGGTACTAGGCTTGGCTAAGGGGCCCCCACACCTTCATTCATCATCTCCTACCTTCATCCACCTTTCTCCACCTCTAAGACACCACTTCCATCCACGAAACGCTCTCAGACCCCCTCCTGTAGCAAACCAATGCCTCCTGTAGCAAAACAAGGCCTCCTGTAGCAATACAAGCCTCCTGTAGCACACCTGTAGCACCCCTGTAGCATTGTTTTCTTCAACCAGTTTTGCTTCATAACTTGAATTTTGTCATAATGAAGTTGAGTAATTTCCCCGACATTGTGATTTGATGATTAGGGAAGACTCTAAGACCATTCCAACCTCCTCCTTTCCTTACTGTAGCCATCAAATAGAAAAACATAGTTAGAATTATTTTTATTCATAAGCATGTTAAAAATTGGATTCCTTATTTTCAAGTAAGTGTGAGTATATCAATGATGCAAACAAATAGGTAATTGATAAGATTAAATATGCCAATAGAGTACCATAATTTACTTCTGCAAATAGACTAACCTTTCCCTTTCATGTAATGTCAATTAGCATTTACGTTTAAATGAATGTCATTTTCACTTTTGTAGTTAGAATCATGTTCATTATGCTTTCATGAGAAGTTTTCATTGTAGTTAGTTGGAGGAGTGATCTCTGAAGATATTGATCTGATTTCATGACTAAGGACGGCATGAGTAGACTCCCAACCTACTGTGCATATAGCATTGTCACATCTAAGTTTGTATGAACCTCAGGTTGACAATTTGAGTTGAGAAGCCCTTGGGAGTTGCAATATTCTTGGTGCAATATCGTGGCTCATCAACAACCACTTGCCTCTGAATGTTTTTACAATGAGGCTCATGGGAATTTTCATTATTGAGAAACAAGGGAGAACCTCACATGCAAAAACCTAACCTTAGGAAATGAAGTGCCAAACGTTTGTGGACCCTGTTAGGGTTAGCTTGCATCAACTTCTTGGGGTTGTAAATTTGGCATATGATCTTCGTTTAACGTGTACGATACCTCGTTATAAATATATATCCAAGGACTAAAAATTTTAACTACAAACCCCTATTTATAATAATGATTTTTCTCATTTTCCAAGAAAAAGTCGTTTAGGGCCTGATAACAGTGCCGAAAGTTCAAGACCTGAAAAACTACCAAAAATTGTAAATTTTGCTAAAAATTAAGGAAACTGAAAGAAACAATGTTTGGGGTCCATGTGGAATAGGTAGGTGGCCACAAATATTGACCTGGATCAGTCCTCCCCCATTAGGAATTAGTGGTCACCATTGCATTCAGTGCCTCCATGAGATGAGGAAAATTTTAGTGTAATTGGTCCTTGGTGCAAGCATTAACTAGCTTCGACAACTTGATATATCTGGATCCTCTGTTTGTGAGTGTTCTTGATCTATGTGTATATGATCTTATTAGTTTTGGTATGTTTAATGCAGTCTAGGATGAGCTCTGTTGGTTTCAATTGCTCACCAATGTTGGATGTGTCCAACAATGGTGGAAAGTATGGTCAAAGGTGGTTCACATTTAATACAAGGGTGAAAGCCAAGGAATGAGGGGATATTGAGTTCGAAAGTATTTCCTCCGAAAACCTTGGTGATGGTCTAAGGCCTATATCAGAGTGGTTGAAGCTTATGATAGGCTCCTGCGAGGCGTTCTTTCTGTAGATGTAAACAAACTTTGCCACCCACCTAAAACTTATGGGGCACCCGATGTTGATCATGTAGTTATTTTTATTTGGCATTGACTTTCTCCAAGATGTCATGAACCTTCTGGTGGATGTGCTAAATGCTCTAAAGAAATTTGGTAGATTTATTAAATTAGAACTAAACTTGGGAAAATTCTTCTTGTGTAGTTGCAAAAGGCAACACAACATCAACAACATCATAATGGTTGAAATCTCAGGACCAATGCAAAGGGGTTGTGGTCAGTCGAATTATGGAGAGCTCTATTATAGTTTTGTTGCACATAGGGAAGACTCTCATCCCATGTCTTTGGATGCTTTGAGTTGTACATGTGTAGTATGTGCATAATCATCTTCTTGTCAACCTTTGTATGGCCATTATTCTAAGGGTGGAATGTAGTCGACTTTGTGAGCTTGGTGTTCAACAATGACCAAGGGCTCGACCAAAATGTGCTTAGGAACCTGCTATCATGATTTGATATAATGGTTTATAGGATCCCTAAATGTACCCACACTCATTCAAAGAAGAGTCTGGCGGTGACCTCTACTATGATACTCTTCTTACAATGAGCCAATATGGCCATCTTGGAAATTGTCGTTGACCACAAATGCATAGCTATTGTCATGCTAGGAGTAGGAAGAGGCCTATACAAGCCTTGCTTCTTAATGGTTGGCTTGGCGATGACATAGGAAGTGGAAGATTTGATTGGTTTTCCAACATCTTGTTGGATATTTTTCCAATAAAAATACTTTTGTAGTACAACCATAGTTTTCTCCACACCAAAGTGTCATCCGACCCAACTATAGTGCACCTTCCAACTCATCTTGGCATAAAGGACTATACAAATATTTCTTCTTAATGGTTGGCTTGGCAATGGCACAGGAAGTGAAAGATTTGATGTATTTTCCAACATCTTGTTGGATATTTGGCCAATAAAAATACTTCTGTAGTATGCCCATAGTTTTCTCCACACTAAAGTGTCTTGTGACCCAATTGTAGTGTGCCTTCCAAATCATCTTGGCACGCTCGCTTGAAGGAACACAAAGGTAGCCTAGGTAGCACAATAATGCATCCTGGAGGTGGAATTTTGAAACTTGATTTTCATCCACTAACATCTGGTATGTTGTGGAAAACTCTAGATCATTTTTGTATAGCTGCAACCATCTAGATCTCTCGTGGCCACAAGAGTTGAGAATAGTGGTCAGTGCTACAACCGGGGGCCGAATGAGGCAATCGACAACATGATTGGAGTTGCACTTATTGTATTTAATATTCAAATGGAATTGTTGCAGATATGTGGGCCACTTTTGATGGCAATCATTCTGCAACTTCCCTTGCGTCTGTATAAACTGGAGGGGTTGGTGATCTGTGTGGATGATCATATCCCTCCCAAGAATTTAATGTTTATGTTGTCGACAAGCCTGCATGATGGAATACATCTCGTTATCATAGGTGAGGTATTTATGAATTGTGTTGGAAAGTGTCTCACTATGATAGGCCACCAGATGCCCTTGTTAGGTGATAACTACACCAATAACATAGTCAAAGGCATTTGTCTCAATTTCAAATGGTTTTTACAGGTCTAACAATGTGAGCACTGTTGCAGAGAAGGGGTGGTGCTTCAGCTCAAGAAACGCCTTTTTTTTAGACTCAAACAATAAAAATTTTGCTTTCCCTTCACCTTTGGTAACTTGACTCAAAGGCTAAGTGATATGAGGGAATCCCAACATGAACCACCCAAATATTTGTGAGGCTTTATTAGAGTGGTTGGGGTTGGCTAGTCCTGAATGACTTCAATCATAGCCGGATCCACATGCATCCTTGATCCTCAATGATGTAACCTAGATATCAGAGTTAGCTCATGCCAAAGGAGCATTTCTCCAAGTTTTCTCATAATTTGTGTTACTATAGGGTTTGAAGGACCTGCCAAATGTGTTGCAATTTCTCTTCCAAATTATTTTTGAAGATGGAGATTTCATCCAGATATAATACCACAAACGAGTTGGTAAAGGGACGGAAGATGTCATCCATAAACCTCATAAAATTTGTAGGAGCATTTGTCAACTTGAAGGGCATGACCACCCAGTTAAAAAAGCCCTCCTTGGATTTTAAGGTGGTCTTCCATATATCCGTGGGTTCTATTGTAACCTAGTGATAACCAAACTTTAAATCGATCTTTGCCAAAATACTTGGCCCCTTTTAGCCGATCAATAAGGACATCAATCGATGGGATTGGATACCTATTCTTGACAATGATTTTATTTAGTGCCTGATAATCAATGTAGAGTCTCTAGGTCCCATCCTTCTTTTGTACAAGTACTAACGGGCCACCAAAAGGTGAGGAACTTGGTAGATGTTTATTTTTTGCAAAACTCCTAGATCTTCCTCTTGATTTCTTAATTTTCCATAATCGAGTGGTGATATATCGGCTCATTATGTAGAGGTGCTCCGAGAGTCATATCGATTGAATGCTTGACCTAACAGTGCGAATGTACCCATGTAGATGAGGAGAAGATGTCCCTATATTCTTCAACAAACTTATCCACCTGCTTTCCCTATGCGATGGAACCCTTTGCGGGGGCCATGTATGTGGCCACAATCTTCCCCTTTGAAAATTAATAAAAATAAAACAAAGTTCGTGGTATGGGAAATGAAATTACTGCATTTCTTAGCACATATCAAAGAGATGGCAGTAGGCATGACTACCTCCAGTATCTTAAATAACTTACTGCCCAGAGTCATAATAACAGTGCAAGGCCTCAAATCATACATAGCATGACGCATCCACAAGTATGGTTAGCATAATAATACATCATAGACTTCAAGAGGATCAATGTCACACAGTTCCTCATCCATGAAGGGTTTGATGTTGTAGGAAAGATGACACTGCTAGCTAACATGGATACCTCATCCTTAGTAGAGCCACTCATTGGTGTATTGATCTAATTTGACCTGATTTAGAATATTAGATTTTTGTGCTAATATCCTCCTTAGATTAGAAACAAAATGCTTTCATTATGCTTAAGGATTCATGAATTTTTGCAAGTGAAATGATAAGTTTTTTACGCTACTTTTATGAGAAATTTAACATAAATAAGAAACTGAACAATAGCATAAACATGTACATAACATAATCAAAAACACATTACAATAGGAACATGATAAAGTAGTTCACCCCTTCTAGGCTACGTCTCCTTAGGCTAGAATCCAATGCCTTGGGCCTCTCTATTATGCTCAAAAGTGTAAAAATATGTGTTTATAATGCTCAAATGCTTCTAAAACCTATTCCAGTTAGTCTAGCATGTCCAAAAATAGCTATCTAGCCTCTTTTTGCATCCAATTTGGGGAAAAATTGAAGAAGTTATGACCTCTCATAGTTTTCCTAATATTCGCTCCACAAATTGATCCAAATCTGGCAAGATCCTCCAATTTCGCCCCAAAAAGCACTAATTGAGTGAAGATTTCACCCCGCAACAAGTGAAATTGTAGGACGGCTAATTCTACCCATAACCCCGTCGATGGTTATAAAAAAAAAATCATGTCCTATAGATAAGGTGGTCACATGGGTGTTTGGACTCACAGTTGACGATGCGGTTACCATGGCCGCAATATAATTGCTGCAGGCTGCGGACAAGGTGTTCACATGGGAGTGTCACAAGCAGTTATGCTGGCGGTCTCCCCCCAGCCTAACAGTCAACATAATTTAAAATATAATCCATGACCATTGTTTTTTAAGTCACATGATGCGGGCTCAACGGTAAACCTTGGCACTGTCGTGTGGAAGGTCATGGGTTCAACCTTGCTCTCCAACCTATCTTGGCAACCAAATTTTTAGCCAACCAATAGGAGGACACGTGGCAGCCATAAACTATCGCAAATCATAATCGACTAGAGCAGGGGTGATTCTCCATAACGAGTCGTTGTGTTGTGCGATATGTGATTGCAATATCACAATCGAAACCTGACTCTGCAAGGGCTGATTCTATAAATGCACTTGATCCATGCGATGCGCGATTGTGATTTATCATGTTGCTCTTTCTTTATCGTTGACCCGCCTCTGATCTGCAATTGTGATATCGCAAGTTGCAACCCGGTAGTGTTGGGTGTCTATTTACTTAACCATGGACCTCTTCCTTCTATGATCTATGAAATGTGGGGCCAATGACAGCCTTCCACTTGGCGCTTTCCCATTCGCTGAAGATTCTGCCATGTCATTTCCTTTACCATATTTTTTTTTACCTATTTTACAAATTGAACAGATCGCGTTTTTAGAAGCATACAGTGTTCGTCTCACATGAAACGAGTTGCGTCAGATTCAAGATGACGAGCACTATGTGGTCGTTTAGGTTCCACACTATTAGGACAATTTTTATTTTTGAGCATAATATTGAGCACATGATTACTCCTCCCCACTAGAAACCTTTTGGACCCCAAAAGATCACTTTCAATTGTCTAGTAGGGGAGGGTACAGTTCAATCACCTTTCCAATCTCAATCTATTTATCACTGACTTGGAACTTGTGATTTACATGATGCTTGTCATGGCCTGCTTTGTACTTGCCTTTACAATTTCCAGGCTAATCTTGCACTATTTGATGTACCATTTCGACTCTTTCAATGAACTCTTTGGCTTTGTCCATGTTACTATCAGTAGCAACATCCTTCTTACCAAGATGATACAACACATTATGATGCAAATGGTAAGAAAATTCCTTTACTTGATTCCTTTGACTCAATCTTGAATATACATCTTGAAAGTATGTATTTTTCTAAATATAACTTTCATGTCAAACTACATGATGCTTGACGAAAGTAGTTATACAAACTATAGGCCTAGAAAGTACATCAACAAACTTGTTTCTTATACCTTTCTTATACCTTTTGACCGAGTGGAATAGTAGAAGAAACCCCATACAATGGAAGTTCCTTTTTCGCTACAACTTAAACACTTCACCATTGAAAATTTCTGAATGAAAAGAAATGGGCTTACCACATTTCATAAAGACTGCACCCATGGTATAGTCACATACATCAACGAGAAACTCAAATGACTTTTTCAAGTTTAGAAGAGAAAGTATAAAGGCTAAATTGATCTTTTGTTTTAAAGCTTCAAATGCCTCTTGTTGTTTGCCTCCCAACTAGAATACCTTTTGCACAACTTCCAAAGAATGCAAATGAGCTACAATAGAAGAAAAATTAACAAAATATTTCCTCCAACATTAGGTTGCTCCAAAAAAACCTCTTATCCAAATGACTATCTTGAGCATTGACCAATCCATAATGGCATCAATCTTGGAGAAGTCTAACTGCAACTCATCTTCTCCAATATCATGGCCCAAGTACATCAAATAATTTTTATCAAACATATACTTTGACATCTTCAATAATGAATGTTATTAACGTCAAACATCAAGTATTTCTTTCTCATACATGACATGTTCATAATGAAATTTTCTAAAAATGAAAATCTCATTCAAGTAGACTATCATGTCTAGAAATGACTGCAGTACATCTTGCTTCATATGCATGAAAGTAGTAGGAGCATGGAAAAGACCAAAAAGCATAACAAGTCATTCAAACAAACCTTGCTTGGTTTTGAATGTCATCTTCCATATGCCTCCTTCAACAACTCTACCTTGATGAAAACCATTTCTAGAATCCCATTCAATGAAATTCTTACCATTCATCTTGGGCATGAAAACAAGGGGTGCACCACATGGTAAAGGAGAAGGTCGAATGATCCTTTTATTCAACAATCCTTGGATTTGTTTTGTTATTTATGTACTTTCCATTCTTAACATCTTGTGCATGTAAATGTTAGGAACAAGACACTTTTGTTGCAATGGTATTTCATGTTGAATTCTCCTCTTGGAAGGAAATCATTTTGCTTTCTAAAACACCTCATAATCATGGTTAACTACATCTACAAAATCAGTTTTCGATTTTGAATTACAACCATCAAATGCTTCATAATCAATATCAACATTGGGTTTGATCATAAGAAGCACAAAATTCTTGCTTGAATTCACTAGTCTTTTAATTTGCCTGCATTAACTAATGAAGATTTAGTTTCTTGTGATGAGATCGCACAATATACTCCACACCATCCTTGAACAAGTGGTACCTTTTTTTCATGACGATAGAAGATTGTTTTTCTATCATAAAGGTAAGGACTACCCAAAACAATCCTTGATATATCAAGTGGTACAACATCTGATTCAACTTCGTCAATGAAGTTTGTTGTGATTGCAAACTGAAGAATACATTTTCTTGCAACCTGTAAGTTTGTGTCCTTGCATATCCAACCCAATGGATATGTTTTGGGATGTAAAATGGTTTCAAGATTAAGTTTCTTGACTAATTCATCATATATCAAATTAGCCTGAGACCCATTATCAAAAAGTGTGTCTATTTTTGTATGTTTTGAGATCACCCTCACATGAAATAATTCAATCCTTGTCTCTTCATTTGGAGTACTAGTATGAAAATTTGATATACTAGTGCTAGAAATAGATTATTTTCCTTTTATACCCATGGCTATAATTTTAGTTTCATCACTTGAATTAGATCCCAAATCCTATTGAATGATGACAATTGTCTTTTATTTTCGTTTATTGTTGAATTTATTTGGTTTCATTTCAGGATGAAGCTTCCAACGATGAACTTCATCATGACCCTCTCTAGAACAATGTTTACATATTGTTTTCTCTCCTTCCCTTTTAATGGAGGCATTTTACTTTCCCTTGGAACCATTTTCCTTTCCTTTGCTCTTAAATGGCTTTTTACTACCTTCTTCTGGGGTGTTTTTCCCTCTTGCCTCAAGATGAGTGGCTTGCACACACGTATCATCCAGATTATTAGGATTAAACATTAAGATAATATGCCTAAGGCAATTGTGTAAACCCCCTATGTACTTCAGAAATGTGTCTTGTGATTACAAATGTACACCTAACGTCAAAGACTTTTTTTGAATTCTTGGGTGTAATATTGCACATTTTGACCCTTAAGTTGTCTAAAGTTCTCCCAATTCATGATGGATTTCTACATATAAGCTAGATGTATAATTATCTTTTGATTGCAAAAATGAAATCATTCCGAGAAATTGAGATCATACCTTGTTTTTTCATCTCCTCTTGGGTCTTTTATTCCCACCATACTAGTGTTTCACCCTACATTCTCAAGGAAGCTAACTGAATCTTTATGTCATCTTATTGAAGGTTTTGAATCCTACAATAGACCTCCAACTAACGAATCCAATTATCAAGCTTCTCTGCATTCACTTCACCATTATACATGGGCAGCTCAAATTTAACATCAAGTTTTAAAAAAGGTGATTTACCAATTCCTTTTTAAGTATGATGATGAATATGAGTAAGGGTTGTGTTAGTGGAAGAGGGTGAAGATGCTTATGAATAAGAACTTGAAGAATATGGCGGAGAGGGTGGAGGTTTGTCTCCATTTCCATTACTTCCTCTTGAAGAGACTTCTCCTTTGCGAGGTTTAAAACTTTCCCCTTGCAGCCTGGTATTCCTCTATTCATAAAGGACCGTCACCATCTCTGTCATATCAAAGAAAGCCTTTTTAAATTTTTTCTCATCTCCTCTCATGTTTGTGGGTTCTCCTTCATGAGACATGATCTCTAGATTCTCAACTACAACTTGAGGCTGAACTGGTATTGGAGATTGTGGCAACCTCACTCTCTTTCCCCTTGACCCAACTTCAAGGCTTCCAACCTGTTTCCCTTCTCCTCTTTTGAGTTTTAACATTGTAAGCATGACATAAACTTGAAAACAGTTAAATTCTTCTTTCACAAAGCAAACCTAGAGCTCTGATACCAAAATGATCTAATTTAGAATATTAGATTGTTGTGCTAAGATCCTCCTTTCATTATGCTTAAGGATTCATGAATTTTGCCAAGTGAAATGATGAGTTTTTATGTTAATTTTATGAGAAATTTAATATATATAAGAGATTGAACAACAGCATAAACATGTATAGAACATCATCAAAAACACATTACAACATGAACATGATAAAGGAGTTCACCCCTCCTGAGCTATGTCTCCTTGGTCTAGCTTCCAATGGCTTGGGCCTCTCTATTATGCA
This sequence comes from Pinus taeda, assembly GCA_000404065.3. Taxonomy (NCBI): domain Eukaryota; kingdom Viridiplantae; phylum Streptophyta; class Pinopsida; order Pinales; family Pinaceae; genus Pinus; species Pinus taeda. The sequence continues at coordinate 63,981 of APFE031376857.1, forward strand.
CAAAAGTGTAAAAATATGTGTTTACAATGATCAAATGCTTCTGAAACCTACTCCAATAAGTCGAGAATATCCCAAAATGGCTACATAGCCTCTTTTTGCATCTAATTTGGTGGAAAACTAAAGAAGATATGACCTCTCCTAGTTTTGCCAATATTTACTCCACAAATTGCTCCAAATCCGACGTGATCCTCCAATTTTGCCCAAAAAACCATACCAGGACGTGAAATAATAGGACGACTATTTCTTCCCATAACCATACCAGCGGTTATAAAAGAATGTCACCGCCTATAGATAAGGTGGTAACATGGGTCTTTGGACTCACTGTTGGTGGTGCAGTTACCATGGCGGCAACATAACTACTGCGGGCCATGGACAAGGTGTTCACATGGGAGGACCGCCGACAATTATGCTAGCGGTCTCCCCCCAACCTCACGGTCAACATAATTTAAAATATAATCTGTGACCATAGTTTGTTAAGTCACATGTTGCGGGCTCAACGATAAACCTTAGCGCTGTTGTATAGGAGGCCATGGTTAGACCCTAGCCTCTGAACTGTCTTGCCAACCAAATTTTTAGCTGAACATTAGGAGGACATGTGGCAGCCATAAACTATCGCAAATCACAATCGGCATGGGGTGATTCTCCATAATGGGTCGTTGTGTTATGTCATATGCGATTGCATATTGTAATCACAACCTGACTCTGTCGAGGCTGCTTTTATAAATGAACTTGATCCATGTTATGCGCAATTGTGATTTATCATGTCGGACTCTAGCTTCACTCTAGGGCCAATTCTTTACCGCTGACCCGCCTCCGATCTGTGATTGCGATATCACAAATCGCAACTCGGTAGTGCTGGGGGCCGCTTTCCTTAACCGTGGACCTCTTCCTTCTATGATATATGAAATGTGGGGCCAATGGCAGCCTACCACTTGGTGCTTTCCCATTCACTGAAGACTCTACCATGTCATTTCCTCTACCATATTTTTTTTTTACCTGCTTGACAAAGTGAACAGATCACGTTTTTTGGAGCATACTGTGTTTGTTTCACACGAAACGAATTGCACCAAATTCAAGATGAAGAGAATTGCACGATCGTTTAGGTTCCACACCATTCTAAAAATTTTGAGTTTTAAGAATAATTTTGAGCACCTGATCATGTATGGATCTAGGTGTGGTATGGTCAGTGGGCGTAGCCACTTAACAACCTCTGCTGAGATGAGGCTATTTTCTCTCTCCGTGTCAATAATTAACTGTAGCGGAGACCCCTTCACCCACATTTGTGAATTGAAGAGACGCTTCCCTTCCTTTGTATTTTTGGGCTCAATATTATAGATTTTGGTGGTGGCAACAATGGTGTTGGGCTCCGCATCAATAATTCTCTTCCGTTTGTCATTCCCCTCAGTAGGTTTTGACTTAGAGCCAGAACAAGTATCTAACACTGAAGCCTTCAACTCAACTACCAGTGACTTCTTGGCTCGACACTCACTTGTGTTGTGAGTGGGGCTCTTATGGAACTCACACCACTTCTCGTGTCCTTCTTTGTCTTCGTGGTGTTGTTATTTTCTTGCGACTTCAATGGTTTGTATTGTGTCACCTATCTTGGATTTGCCCTTTGTTTTATAGTTTGGGGGCATCTTTCCCTTGCTTCAGATTCACAGATCCAAAGTCTCACCTCTTCTGTTTAAATTTTTGCTTGTTCTTGACAACGTATCGGTAGGTGACATCAAGTGAGGAGATGTTGAGGAACTCCATATCGTACTATATATATTTGTGTAGACAACCACGATACTTGAATACTAGATTTCGTTCAGAATCCTTAATACCCAACTTCATGTGAAGGGTATGAAAAATATTTGATAACTCTAAAACTTGTTAGTCCTTTCCCTACCACAGTGTGGTCCATTTTATGTATTAATCTTCATAGCTCCCAATAGCGTAACATTGTTCCTTGATGGCATCTCAAAAATAATTCCAAGTGGGTGCAGCTGAAAACAGTGAGGGTTCCCTATCATCCCTCTACTCACAGTAGGTTTCTCACCAATACTTGACGTGGGGGGTGGCTTTGAGGAGTGAAAAAGTAATATTTTCGCTATTAGAAAAATCATGAATTGAAAAATATCCTTCCAACATATTTAACCATTTATCTATGACATCTGCATTTATCTGGTCTTCAGATGTCAAAGTTTACTTGTACCTTAAGGGGTGTGGCACCTCTAAGGTGGTTGTTGGATGAAAACACATCGCCTATGGGCATATACCAAAGGATATGGGCAAAGTTATCCATCATCTCATTCCGTTGTTGCTAGAGGGATTTTTCGAGCAATATTTTGGAAGGATCTCCTACTCCCTCATCTTTATTTTCTTCCATCTTGGGAGATCGCTGTGGTCGGTGAGGTTGGTCTTGCAAAGGTTCAATTAGTTCAAGTCCTAACTCTTTATACCCCAACCTTGTTGGGGACATGCACAAAAAAGAAAAGGAGTAGACTGCTCTAATACCACTGATCCAGATTTATGCATCAATGAATTGAAATACATATTTAAATAGGAACACGAAGCTATAACAAAAATTGAATTTCAATTCATTAACAAAAACGCACTGAAAATTGTTTACATGCAGAATGGAAATAAACTAGGTCGAGTGATGGTAGTTTATCTCTAAGAAGAGATGTGGTAGCTACATGCCTCTGAACTCTATCACAATGAGGCTCACATGCCTTTTTCTTGTTGAGAAACAAGGAAAAACCCAAAACATCCGAAAACATAACCTCAGGAGATGAAACGGCAAATGTTTGTGGGCTCCTTTAGGGTTAGTCAGTACACCAACTTCCTAGGGTCATAACATTGGCATATGATCTCGGTTTGACATGTACAATACCTCGTTAGAAAGATATATCCGAGAGTTACACCTTTCGACTGCAAACCCTAATGTAGGTGATGTGTTTGTATATTTTCCAAAAAAACGTTATTTAGGGCCTCAAAACGGATCTGAAAGTCCAAGACCTGAAAAACTACCAAAAATAGTAAATTGTGCTACAATTAAGGAAACTGAAAGAAACAACATTGGGGTCCAAATAGAACAGGTGGGTGGCCACCAATATCCACTGAATCACATATATAGAGTTATATGATAAATTAACAAAATATATGGACAAATACTATAACAATAGAAGTCTCCACAATAAATAACCTTTATAAATAAAAAAACTCTATTTGTGTTTCCATATTAAACAACTACAACATAAAGAAATTCCAGAATTAATGAAACAAGTTACTTCTAGTATAGTTTAAATCAATAATTCGAGAATATGAAATCCTTGGTGGATAATATATAAATACATTCATGAAAGGAAAAAAAGTATTGAAACAATGCTCATTGGGAGAAAACATGTATATACCGAGAGTGAGCATAAATGGAAATAATACTATGAGAAGAATGGAAACATAAACAAAGGGAAGTTTCTTGAAATAGAAAACTCCATCATAATGCCGAGATATAATGGCCAATACACACATATATATATAAAGCAAACACCCAATAATCTATTGATAGCAACGTTAATACGCTCATAAATTAAATACAACTATAAAGCTTGGTGAACCAAAAAAACATATTCTGGTTATAGAAAGGAAAATTTGTCAAGAGAAAACAATACCCTAGCATTGAGAATCTCAGTGTCAAAACGTGACATGGAGTTGAATGGTAGCAATAAGCTTTATTAAACCCTATGGTTAGAGTTACGAAAGACTAAAAGACACATATTGTTTTAAAGCAAAATTTGTAGACAAAGTTCTGAATAAAACTAAATAGATTCAATTGAAATTAATTACACGTCCAATTGTCAACAGTAAGTCTAGACCAAACCCTCCATGGGAGGAACCCAGTTCTTCTAAAATAGAATAAAATTATCCTTCAAACTATATCAATTTAGTAAAACTTACATGCTAGCTGCTACATCTAGAACAAGAATTTTCTTATCCTTAAAATCCTAAGTGCTTGCGGCCCATTACTACTCGAATGTCTACGAAGTAGTGTAGGAAATTTCGAAGAGATATGGGCATTAACCCGGAGAACCTGGAAAAAAAGAAAGAAACCCGTAAGGAATGACATGTCGAATAGTCGAGTCTCGATAGCTTCGAAGATGTCAGCAAACTTGTATTAAATGGTACATTAGACCAAACCCTCAACATACACATAAAAAAATTATAAAGGTGCAAGGATTTTTATGAATTTGAGTGAAAGAAGTTCATAATACTTAACCAAATGTTGTTTGAAATCTACCTTGAGATGGCCCGTCGCCAAGCAAGGAGGTTCGCACTGCAGGAAAGAAGGAAAGTTAGACTACATCTATCTCTGTCAAGATATGCAGCATGCACAACAACGAGGATGAGTGAACAAAAAATAAATTTCCATAGTCTCTTACCTGGAGGACTGACACCTTGAACTCCATTACTCAAGAAAAATTACACCTTATCGCTGTTGCCACAATCAAAACCTAGGGTTCCAACCACCAGAGGGGAGTAATCAGTGACCCTATAATAAACTTTGAATGAAAACCTTATATGTACTTGCATTCAATAGAGGTCAACGGAGAGGAGGAATCCCAAAATCCGTTAGGCTTTGTTGCAAAGCTACAACAACAGTGGTGAGAATGAGATTGATCAGTGGTGAGGGAAGGGCAGGAGGTAGGTACTCCTTAACCGCCATGCTTTTATGATGGCTGTCCAATTAGAACCCTAGTAATCCAATGATGCAAACTACTCAAGTGTAAATGCTAGTAATGTACATGGAGCAGGTTCTTGCAAGATGACTAGCTTTTAGAGAATTCTATTCTCATCCCAAAAGTTCACACCTTAGCCAGGCCATGTCACCGTTATTATAACCAACAAGCACATGCGGCCAATAACATTTACAATGCATTACGAACTTCACAAAGTTAAGACTATAGTGATATATAAAAAGTAATGAAAATATATATACTTACCCTTATAAATTAAAAAGATTTAACATTCATACAACAATTTAGATATATGGATGTGTAGTGTATTCAACATTCGTATATACTAACCAAAAGAAGTAGGTTCGTTATGCAGCTTAAAAAAGAATCACCATGAAAGTCAAGTAGGTAAATTTTTATTTTATTTATTTATTTTTTTTTAAACTAGTGCGGTTAATGATAAATGCTTTTTTTTGCCTTGAAAATTATTGAAATTTTGGTTTTGTAAATTTAAGTAAAAGCTGTCAAAATTTATAATTTTAACCATCTTAGAAGTTTTTGATCGTGCTAAATCCATTTCCATAATCAAAAACATAATTTAAACACTACTTCTATAACTCACTCCAATAAGAAATAGATGTCTCATTACCACTACGCTTACATTACAAAGGCAAACATGAAATTAAATACATATGTATAATTGCGAGTTGAAAATTAAAAAAAAACCAATAAAACGAAAGAGCATATCATTTTAATTTTTTTTCATTAAATAAAATTAATATTATTAATTTTTGTAAAATGTATGGAAGTAAAATGTATGGAAATATTGTAACGATCGAAAATTTAAGGGTATTTAGGAAGTGTAAAAGTTTATTTCTTTTTAAAATATTTATAAATAGTTTTAGGTAATTTAGGCAATGAATTTGTGTAAATTGATATGTATTATTAAAACAAGATAAACTACTTCTGTAATAATGGTTTTATGAGAAAATCAATATAAAAATTGAGTTGCTTCTCATTTCATTAAACATAACCAATATAGAACTCAATATAAAAATCTACTTAAAAATATGTTAAAAAATAATTATAAATATAAACCTTTTATTTTAGGTAGTAATACTCTTTTTATCCTAATTACAACGATGTCAATTATTTTAAAAAAAAATATAAATATTAAAAAACACTCCAAATATTATACATGTTAAATCTTAAGTATCTCCAAAATAATATAACTAAAATTATTTTAAAAATCACATAATATCACATACCGTGACCTGCTGAATTTAACTTATACATATAATATTATACGTAATTGTCATATTATTACTTTTTATCTAAGAAATAATAATAATAAAACTAAGTTAATTTTGAATAATGATTTAGTAATATAAAAATTTAAATTCAACACATCAACGAAGTTTTATTAAGACCTAAACAACACATCTTACAACTAGTGAATCGTACACGGTACCATTCAAGGAAATCTCTTTAATTTCATTAATAGTTCCGTGAAATAAGGGAAAAAAATTGGAACAAATCCACAAAGTTGACTAAAACGTAAATAGGAGTTTGAATTTTATAAGTTTATTAAAATTTAGGAGTTGTTTTCATGGTTATTTTTTTAATTTTTTTTTAGATTTTTAGTATATTTTTCTAATTTAATTTTTTTAAAATTCAACTTGAAATCATAAAATTGATAAATAAATTCTGCACAATAAAAATTTTAAATTTTCTAAAACTTTTTAATATTATTTAATCCATATACCCAACGAAAAAATTATTTTAAATAATACAAATCACATTTCACTTAAAAAAATCACATTATAAACCACTCTACTAAATAAGAGCTTGAATTATATGGATAATTAAAGTTCTTGATGAAATGTGTCTCTTGAGAATTGATGGACATCATTAATCCATTGCAGATCATTATGTATGTAGTTGAGGAGGTAGAAGTAAATACGGAAAATTCGTTTTTTGTCATTACAAAATAAAACAATAATGACTCTTACTCTAGTACGATACTCGTATTTAAAAATTTGGTAGAAGTAAATTGAATGGAGTCATTTAATGAGGTTGAGGAATTGCTCAGATCATTAAAAATGGTTGGGTAGAAAATTTTCAAAAAATCTTGTAGAGGTAAAATTCTTGTCGCATTTTCTCTAAATATGATCAGAATTTCCATAATTTTCCGAGAAACTCCTCAATTTGTTAGACTATCCGAAAATAAATTATAGAGAATTTGTTTCTTGACAGTGAGAATTTCTTTTCTATTTAAACCAATTTTGAATTATCGAAAATAAATAAATTTTGAATTATAAAAAATAAATATAGAAATTGTAAAAATGGAATGAAAATTTAGATTTAAAATTTCTACTTCATTATAATTTAAATTTGAATTAGTATAATACTTTTGTTATACAGGGAATTGGCTTTTAGAGGTGGGAAATTCTTTAATGGTTTTTGCTCTTCAGAGAGCTTTGGAACTATATGGGAATGTTCTCATTTTAGCTGGAGTTCCAATGGAAAAGTTCTGGGACCTTTGAATACTTTTTTTTTTGGCTTTGGGGAATTTAAACTTGCACTAAACTGCCCACAAAACATGAGCCCATGTTGAGCCTATGTTGAAACCTTTGCAGGAAGAAAGGTCAAATACCTCTTTAACACCCATATCCTTAATTGAGAAACTGGAGCAATCTCTTAATGGGTTAAGGGAGTGTGTGCCATCTCCATGTATGGGTTAAGGAAGTGTGTGCCATCTAGATGTAAGGAAAATATCTGGGATGTCATGCTGATGAGTATTTCTTTTTCTTTTTATGAATATATATAGCAGAAAATTATGTGTGCATATTGTATGTGGCAGTGAATGCTTAAACTTTAGAGTTGCTTTACTTTTTCTCTTAAGAATAACTAAAGAAAGATATGTAAAACTGTTCCTTTGTAATTTTTAAGCCATATTGTTTCAAACACTGGTCATGTATCCAGCACTGATATTGAACTTGGCATTTTAATATTTTATATATATATAAAAAAGAGAGAGTCAGAGAGAAAATCACCCAGAGAATATATTTATATATAAAGAGATTTATATTTATTATTTAAATATATTTATATTTAAAAAAAATTATAATTAAAAATTTTAATATTTGATTTAATATAGTTTTGATTATTATGTAAATTATATAATTATTTTTTATATATAATATTACACTTTTCTGTAAATGTCGGGAAAATTTTTAACCATTCCAGACACTTGTACTAAGTCCCAATATTCCCACGTGCCAAAAACTCCTGCAACATAATATAATACTAACGTTTACTTTATTATATAACAAAATCAATTTCGAGACGGAATTCATTGCAGTATATGAAAATCAGTTTCGTAATTTCGAGACAGAAATTCATTGTAATAGATGAAAATCTGGAAAAGCATTGAAGCTGGTTACATATCGATATACAAATGATCAGAAACTTTAAAATAATAAAAATCTCAAGCTCTATGGATAATAATTTCATGATAATTATGATATTTAAAATAGATTAGTTTGACAACGTCCCTGCAACTGGAAGTTACAAAAGGGAATCCGCATGTAAGTAGAAATTCAAAAGAAAAATCACAGAAATTTCACTTAAATGCAAAGAACGGTTCAAATATAAAGATTCTAAATACCAAATTTTGTATGAGCAATGACATTTTTCTAAAAACCAGTTCCCAGTAAAAAGATGAATGGAAAACACTTTTCTAAAAACACAGTCCCCTGCAAAACTTGAAAACGATCTGGCCAAAATGTGGGGCAAATGGATTCATCCCTGTTTTACATCAAATAAAACTGGAGAAAAATCATAATCCAAGCCAGGATGCTAGCTGAGAAGGATTCATAATGCCAGGGAGGTGGACGTCACCATCTCGGAGGAAACCCGTGACCGTACCGTAGAGCCTCTCTTTCTCTCTTCTGATTTCGTCTGCATTCTCATCGGGAGAGCCGGACATGGGCTTCGATTTGCTGTTCGAACCCTGTGGCGGCCACAGGCTTCCCAGCAATGTCCCGCGACTGAGATATTCGTTAGACAGAAAGCAGGCCAACCGCCAATTGACCAACTTCTTTTCGTTTACCGAGCGCCGGGACGACAAATTGGGGCTTCCGGTGTAGATTGTGTTAAGCTTTTCATTAGTCCGTGGTTCGAACCCTGGGCGGGTCAAACGGCCTCTGGATCCTCCTCCTCGATGGAGTTGCGGTTTCTTCAAAAATGAAGACGTGGAGTTGGGGTTTGTGCCGCTGTTGTTGTTGTTGTGGTCCGTTGCTTCCTTTTCCCTGTTTATCTCCGTTCTTTTGCCATAGTCCACGGGGTTTCTTGGCCTGCACGCCAATTCCTGTTGCTGCTGCTGCTGCTTGTCTGTTGTTACATTTTCCTTCCCCAACTTCGTTCTCCCGCCCTCTCCACGGGTCTGCTCCGCTTGAAATCCGATTGCTACTGTTGCTCCTTCGTTATCCATAGACAGGGAAATCTTCAAATCAAGGTTGGGTTGCGGAGCCGCGGAGAGATTCGAATGGCCGTTATCCCAAGACAGAGAAATCTTCAAATCAAGATTCGGTTGCGGAGTGGCAAAGGGATTCGAACGACCGACGTGCGGATGTCATGACGATCAGATAATGAGCAGGGGACGAGTAAGGATGAGGTCAAGATTGTGCTTCAGGCCTTCGATCGCTCGCCGAGGTTACAGAATGGGAATGGGCATTGGCATATAGTGAAGAGCCTCCCTACCACCATTATTTTCCCTCCTTCCTCGAATGCAGAAATACAAATACAGCAAAGCAATCAATAGCTGTCCAGTCTTTTATGAGGAAAATCTTCCAAACTGCATCGACACCGAACTCACGCAACGGGCTTAAAAGCCCAACCTCATCCCGCCTCCCAATTTATAGATAATTTCTTTGTACTTCCCTGAAATGTGCTACACTTGGTGGTTCCCTTCCCTAAGCGTGCTACATTTGGTGGTTCCCTTTCCGAAACCTGACTGAAATTGAAGTGAAAGACTTGTCACTTAAGGTAATGGGCCGCGAACAATATCTAATCGATTAACATTGAAGAATACTGCGACTGATATTCGAGGCTTCTATTTCTTATCTAGTGTTTAGATATTTTTATTTTTTTTCATCTAATTTCAATTTTCATAATTTTCAGTGGCAGAAATTGTGTGGGGAGAACAGTTTTCAGATATATATAATCTGGCTCAATATTGGACCACATAAAACATGCGGAGAGAAACCTCCCCACATAATTATTGTACAACATTCATGGAACTTAATTTTTCATCATTATAAGTTGGCTTATTAACATAAAGTAAAAAACACACATAAAGATTT
>APFE031376857.1:74939-111855 GCA_000404065.3 Pinus taeda
ATAAAAATATAATATTATTCCAAAAAATAATGGAAAATTATTGCATAAACATAAAATTATGTTATTAGTGTTTCCTAATTTCTCCATTCCGATAATTAATACTCATACACTTAACATGTAACCTTTATATGAAAAAGATGAAAAACAAGGCTTTCCATCTTATTTTCCAAGTTATTATATATGAGATTTTCTAGATATATATTTTTAATCCTTATTCTTCTAATTGAGGTTGATGTTGTCCATCTTAATATCAAGGAAGATAATGTATTGAACTCTTTCAATGAGGTTATTATTCATACATCTAACATGTAACATTTTTTATATATGCAATCTTTTGTTGAAAGATTAAAGTTGAAAGACAAGACTTTCCACATTTTTTTTTCAATTTCCCATGTGTGGATTTCTCTAAATATATATTTATATAACCCTTTGTTGAAAGACTTAAATTGAGAGACAAAACTTTCCAATTTATTTTTCAATGTGATGTATGTGAATTTCTTTAAATATATATTATTTTCTCACTTATTCTTTTAGTTAAAGTTGGTGTTGTAAATTATAACATAAGAGAAAAAAACATTAAACATTAAAAAAACATTATTATTATATTTTTCACTTTTATAACATTATCATTTAAAATAACTTTTATTTTTAAAAAAAAAAACTCCTAAATTTTTATTATTATCAATTTTATGAACAAGCATTTAGTATATTTAAAATACACGGCATATCTATATATTTAGAATATATATTTTTTATTTATTTTAAATATATAATTTAATAAAATTATAATTTAAATATAAATTTAATAAAATTATATTTTAAACATATAATTAATACATTAATATTTTTGTACAAAGAAATTTATTTTAAAAAACAATAACCACGCAAGTTAATTCAGAAACTTAATAAAGCTCTCTTAAACACAAGTACCCATTGTCTGAGATGGAAAAATCTTCAAAAAATTGTGGGGCCTTTGGGGATCTCAATGTGGATTGATGGTCTTTTAATTATTTTTTATATTATTATTTTGTTCTGTGAATATGGCGGCATTCAAAAAGAAATATCTTATTAATGTCACTAATGACTTGTGCTGCTCGTCGGCTGGTTATCATTGGCTCCTCAGATAGAGGGTGAATTCATTGATTTAAGTTGAAAAGTATACTCATAGTTTAGATGAGATGATAATTCAAGGGTATTTTTAATAGAAAAGTAGTATCGTTTTATATGTAATAAAGAAAAATTCCATTCGATGTTCACATTTTACATCATATAATAAAAAAAGATTCCATGAAATGTCCACATTTCACACCATATAAAAAATTCCTAACAAATGTATTGCAATTAAAGAAATGTAATGGTGCCCACAATTGCAGTCTAGAGATTGTCAACAAGATGTCTTCTAAAATATATAAGAATAACACCAATCACTCCAGACTTAAGTATATATGATCCTCGTTTATATGTAAAGGATTAATTTTATTAGTTTAATTATTTATTAAAGACAGGTTATAAATGGGGAAGTTTTGGTCTTAAACCACATATTCAAATTTAATAGAGCCTTTTACGGTTATTAATAACTATTGCGCCCAATAATTCACTTGAACTCATCAATATATGTGAGGATGGAGAATCTCATTAACAAAAAAATATTTCTAAGTATTCCAAGGAAGAGGAGAGCATCTTATGAGTTTTTTATTTTTGAATATTCCATATAATATAGTGTATTTTATGATCCCTTCCTTTATCTTAGAATATTTGATGGGGAGTCACACTGCCATCAACCAATACCTCACGATGAACTTTACCTCAAAATAATCTAGGGGAAGCTCGACTTGCCATCACAATAGAAACTAGTAGCTCAATATGATATGTAAACAATTTTGAATATTGTATAGGAGTAGTTTGTCACGATTTATTTAATAAAATTAATTTAAATTTATAATAGGTAGGATAAATCTCTTTAGATTTCTTGATTTTTTTATTATTGATTTTTTTAGTTATTTATGAAATTCATAAAATATGGAAGAAGAGAAAAACATATACAGTTGCATACCATTTACAATGGGCACAAATATTTTCTTTGGAAAACATTATGGGAGAAAATAATCTAAAATGTGAATACTCTTCTCGCTTTCCTTTAGTATGGAAATAATGCAAGTACAAATAATAAGGCACCCTTTATGGCATTGTGTAAGACCTATGGCTAGTTAAGATTCTATAGAACACTAAAACCTTCTATTATGATTTCTAAATCCTACTACCATTTGCTATACTCTACTATGGAACAATATACAATAGCATAGAATGGAACCCTTACTCCTAGTGGTCTCGTTTTAACATAGTTGAATAACTAACAAGGGTTCAATTTTGACACCTTTAGCTCTCAATTAAGGTTACGACTTTAACCCTTGTAGAGGCCTCCTCAAGTTGCACAAGTGGCTATCCCTTTGGCATGAGTAACAAGTGTTGATGTGGCATCCTCTCAAACCATGGTGCTAAAAAGAAGATAAACATTTTTGAAGACATAACTTTTGTATACGAATTCTGATGACCATCTTTCTTGTATCTTTGGAAACGCATATGAGTGAAGAAAAATATCACTAGATCGGTGCTAACGCAAAAAAATTTGGACTCCAAAAAACATAATTCAATACCTTAAATTGCTTCACAATATTTTAGACACCAATTCTCCAAACTAGTACTTAGTAAAAATGACCCTACAAGCTAATTTATACTAGTTTTCCACTCTAAGAGCATTGTCATAGATGAAAAATAACATTATGATACAAGTTGGGTTACACATCTCTTTTGGAGGCTTTCAGCCACCAAAATATTTTCTAAATGAGGTGACAAAAGTTTTCTATACCTTCTCCTTGGAGCACTATTTACCTTTGCCTAGGAATTGTCCTTTCAACCCAATATACCAAAGGTAATTTTGTATCTATCTTGTAATTTTAGACATCTTTTGCAAAATCGTATCGTTTATTAACTACGAATGAACATTTAGTGGTAAGTCTTCTATGAAAGATAAAGTTTGTTCCTCTTCATAATTCAATATGAGAGGCTTATAATGATTGAGATTTTCCACATTCATCACAGAGTAAATATGTTAATAAATATATCTTATAATGCCCTAGGATAAAATGTAAATACTTGATTTACTGTGGTAAAAATAAAGTAAGCCTGTTATTATTATCTGTTTAAAATTTAAATATAATCTGTTCTCATTATGAAAGGTAATATGTGTTTCCTTAAAAGAGGTAATCCTCAAGGAGGAAGTTGTCCTCTTGAGGTGGAAATACGGTTGATGTGCAAGAAACCCTAACTACCTCCCCTAACTGGAAAAGTTTCCAGAGAAAAGGGGGGGGGAGGAGGAAAAATTTGCGCTGTAGTGACAAGCAGAGAAAAAGAAAAAGAATTCCAAGAAGGAAAAAAAAAAAAAAAAGTGGCTAAGTTTGGTGATGACCAGATAGCCCTGCTCGCTATACAAGCAACTTGCGGAGGACTGCGGTCTAGCAAGAAGCAAGGGGGGAGGTTCTGGTCTCGAAAGATGAACCTCATGGATGGGCGGTTGAATTGAAGCAAACCCAGGTTGGGTGACTATCAGAGAGATCCTAACAATCAACAATTCTAGGTATCTAAAAGAATCCCTTGGAACAAAATAGTTGGTATATTTTTTTTTTGGAATACAAATCTATTGTAGGAGGGTATGGAGGGTTTCCTCTTACAGTAACCGTAGGGTGACATAGTTGTCTTCCTTTAGAGTTATTCTTACTGTGGCATGAGGTAGTGAATATGTAAAGACTTGCTTTCTCTTATAATAGAATTAAGTGAAAATCGTGGGCGAAGTTTACAGGGCTGACAAAAGAGTATATACATAAACATAAGGTGGAAAATTCAAGAACTCACAGCAGTAACTGAAGGGCAAGAGGCCGACCCTGAAATAGGGCAAAGGAAAACTTACATAGTAGGCAGTTGTAGGATGTTTTAGAACCTACCTCCTACGCCCATATAGATGCAAGTGAACCTAACAAGCTTAAAAGAATAGAGTGTAGGGGCTTAGCGTGCGGCTGGTAGGACCACTATCTACAGGAATGCTATGGAAAACAATTGAGGTGGTAGAGTTGGTATTCGTAAGGGTTTCAATTATTTTCTTTTAAAAAAAATTACAGAACCCTTGTCTTTCTCTCCCATTCGCAAGTACCAACAACTATAATTGAAAGCAAAGCAAGATATATCCATGTGTTTATATAACAAAAGAATGAGCTTGCACATAACCAACCATACAATGGTAGATATTCATACTGCCGCAAACAATAATCATTAACCAGACCTCTGAGAGGTGATATTAAGTTTAGGAGAAAGGGGAAAAGAAAATACAAATTGTAAAAACTATTACATGGTAGGCCGGGCGAATGATAAGTTGAAAATAATTAATATTATTTTGTATTAATGGATAAATGGTTACACAAGTTGTAACGTATCTCCTTAGTTTAGGATTTTTTCCTAGAGTTTAGGAGTTTGGTTGCAACTTCCTGATCTCTAGTAATATACTTAATAATGTAATTACTCATTTGATGTATGTAGAGTGTACGGAGAGAGTTCTCTTTGTTTGAGTGCAGTCTCCAGGTGCAGTACTCACCTGTGAGCTGCAACTCCTTCTCTTCCAATTCAAGTCTAATTTTTATCTTGGTATCAGAGCACAGAGTAGGGACAGCCTTAATTTTTTTTTTTTACGATGCATCATTGATTACAGAACTGTAGTGGCGGTAGGAGTGTACAAAAGCATTCGTAGAATTTGGTGGACTGCAGTAACACTTGAAGCACAGGTCTCAGATGACTGATCATCTCTGAGTGGAAAAAAGGGTTGCCGCGGTTTCGTCGCAAACATACGCGCCATTTTTTAGCGGAAAGAGGGGTTTCCGCGGTTTATTGAGGAACAGTCACGCCATTTGGCACGGTTTTAAGGGTGATAATCACACCAGCATGGTAGAAATTGCTATTGGCGTGGAAAAGCAAGCCTTAATCGCACCAATTTCGAAAGACGCGTCGATCTTGTTTTCGGCACGGGTCTTTTGCTGTCGAGAAGCGCTAGCCTCTTTCTCTTTGGAAAATCTGCAATTTTTTGCAGATCGTCCTTGCCCGGTGGTGGAATTTTGAAAGTTCCTGATCTGTTCGGTGGCAGCAGATTGGGTTTGCCCGATGGTGGCCCATTGAAGTTCCTGAAATGTTCAGCGGCAACAGATCGGATTTGCCCGATAATGGTGCATTTAAGTTCCTAATCTGTTCGATGGTAGCAGGTCGGATTTGCTCGTGTTGGCGCATTGGAGTTCCTGATCTGTTCGGTGGTAGCAGATCGGATTTGCCTAGTGGTGGCACATTGGAGTTCCTGATATGTTTGGTGGCAGCAGATCGGACTTCCCCGGTGGTGCCTCATTGGAGACTTATTCATCAGAGGATTAGAAATTTTATCAATATGAATAACAGTGATGAGTACTCTCCTAAGTTAGAAAAGTTGTGGTCTATTATCAGGTCAGTAGATTATTTGCTTAGGGAGTAGCGGCTGTTGTTTATTTTGATAGGAATTGCCATCGCATCAACTTTCTTTATCCTTCAGTCTGGTTTTTTGGCTTCTAATGTTAATGAAAATGGAAGGTTTTTGTCCAACAAACCTCATCGGGTTGTTTATGAGACTCCTATTTCTCGGTTTGCTTAGTATCATTCAGGTTCGATGGTGAATTCGGGGGCTAAAGTGCTCCTAGGTTTGAAGAGAAAGTCCCTATGAGTTGTCGTGACGGGTGGAGCTAGCTTTGTTTGCAGTTATCTAGTTGACAGGCTCATGGAAAGAGGCGACAATGTTATTGTTGTCGACAATTTCTTCACAGGAAGGAAGGAGAATGTTTTGCATCATTTTGGCAATCCAAGGTTTGAACTGATAAGGCATGATGTTGTGGAACCCTTATTGTTGGAGGTTGATCAAATCTACCATTTGGCTTGCCTCGCTTCCCCTGTGCATTACAAACACAATCTTGTGAAGACTATCAAAACTAATGTTGTGGGAACCTTGAACATGCTCGGACTTGCCAAGCGTGTTGGGGCACGTTTTTTTCTTACAAGTACTAGTGAGGTTTATGGAGATCCTCTTGAACATCCTCAAACTGAAGCTTACTGGGGCAATGTTAATCCCATCGGAGTCCGTAGTTGCTATGATGAGGGTAAGAGAACAGCCGAAACTCTGACTATGGATTATCACAGGGGAACAAATGTTGAGGTTCGAATTGCTCGAATTTTCAATACATATGGTCCACGAATGTGCCTTGATGATGGTTGGGTTGTAAGTAATTTTGTTTCTCAGGCTTTGCGCAAGGAGCCTTTGACAGTCTATGGAGATGGGAAACAGACACAGAGTTTCCAGTTCATTTCTGATCTGGTTGAAGGCCTTATGCGACTTATGGAGGATGAACATGTTGGTCCTTTCAATCTTGGGAATCCTGGGGAATTTACAATGTTAGAACTAGAATAGGTTGAAGAAGGAAAGGATGACTCTAACAGTGATTGGCACATTCCATTGCTAATGGAAGCAAACAGTGAGGAAAATGAAGAGCAGGAGCAGAAACAAGAAGAAGAAGTAACAGACAATGTAATCAATGATACAAGCCCATAAAAGGTTGAAATAGACTGATTTGAGGTAAGTCCCCTACCAAGGAGATCAAGTAGGTAGACTCGATTACCTTCTAAATTGAGAGACTATGCATTAAATTCAAAGATTTTAAAAATTGTAGAACCTGCAAATTTTGAGGAAGCAAGTAAATTTGATTCATGGAGGGCTGCAATGTGTGAGGAAATAGAATCAATAAACAAAAACCATACTTGGGATTTGGTTGAATTGCCTGAAGGTAAAACCCCCATAGGATGCAAATGGTTGTATAAACCAAAAATAAATGCAGATGGGAGTATAGAGAAACTTAAAGCTAGACTGGTAGCAAAGGGTTACTCACAGCAAGAGGGAATAGATTTTGATGACACCTTTGCTCCTGTAGTCAAATTAAACACCATTAGAATGCTAATTTCCTTAGCAACAAAACACAAATGGCAGCGACACCAGCTAGATGTTAAGTCTGCATTTTTGAATGGTAACTTGAAGGAAGAAAATTATTTAGTACAGCCCGAAGGTTTTGTGATAAAGGGGCAGGAACGTCTTGTATGTAAATTGAAAAAGGCACTTTATGGTTTAAAACAGGCACCCAGGTCGTGGTATGAGACAAATGACTCATTTTTTGTACAACATGGCTTTCATAAGAGCTTGAATGATCCAAATCTTTATACCAAGTTTAATAAACGGAGGCAAATTATTTTCATTTCTTTGTATTTAGATGATATGATCATAACAGGGAACGCTAACAATCTGATCAAAGAAATCAAACAGCAGATGTCACAAGTGTTTGAGATGAAAGATCTCAGAAATCTTCATTATTGCTTAGGATTGGAGGTATGGAAAGACTAGACTCATTTTGTTCGAGAGAAACAACAGTCAAAAGAGATATGTATTGAATATTGTAAAACTTGTGATAACATGGCTAATATTTTTACTTAGCCTCTTGGGCGTGTAAAGTTTGAATTGTTTAGAGGGATGCTAGGAGTTCAGGATAATCCTTTCTCCATTAAGGGGGGTAGTTGAAAATAATTAATATTATTTTGTATTAATGGAGAAATGGTTACACAAGTTGTAACGTATTTCCTTAGTTTAGGATTTGTTCCTATAGTTTAGGAGTTTGGTTGCAGCTTCCTGATCTCTAGTAATGTACTTAATGATGTAATTACTCATTTGATGTATGTAGAGTGTACGGAGAGAGTTCTCTTTGTTTGAGTGTAGTCTCCAGGTGCAGTACTCACCTGTGAGCTACAACTCCTCCTTTTTCAATTCAAGTCTGATTTTTATCTTGATAGGGCCAGCTCTGAAGGAGATGCCCTTATGCATCATAGGTTAGCCAAGTAGACATCCGGCTCCCATACAGGGGTGGCTTATACAGAATGCGACATGGAAAATCTAACATGAAAAAAAAATTACAGTGGTGCTTCATTGTACAAAAACTGTGCTTAACCAAAAATTACTTCAATGTACAACATTGTGCATTAACAAAATTTACAATGAGATATCCCTAGATAAACTGTTATAATTTCCGAAACCCTGGAGAGCAACGCAAAAGAAATAAACATTTCAACAGATGACACATCCCACAACGGAGGTTAAGCCAATACATTTGGAAACATCATACAGGATGGCCACGAAGGCTATAACTTAAACTTGGTAAATGGAGATAAACAACACCGAAGCACTGTGTTAACAAACTGTAACCAAATAAGATTTATCCACAGGGTTATACCCTGTATTGTGTCCATAAACAAAAATTAAATTACAGAACAATTCAAAAGAAGCCCGAAGGCATATCCAAGTTCATAAACACTGAAATATCCAGGCCTCGGTTTGGCATAGCTACACCGAGGACAAGTTTCCCTGAAGCCAGAAGGGTGCAGGGATGCTGGTATGGCGTAAGAAATTCACCATCTCTCTATGTCAAACAACGAGGAGTGGAAGTAAGGTCATGGGCCGCATGGCCTTTTCCAAGAAATTAAAAGAGAAACCCCTCTGCTTATCATTCGAGGAATGAATACTGGCAACCAAGCCTGAAATTAATCTTAACGAGAGTGTCGCTGATAGGAACATACCTGTCGGGCGATTTAGGAACCAGGAGAACTCAAGAAGCCAAAAAGCATTGACCAGACCCAATGAGTAGATGTTGAAGGTTGACAACATCATCCTCGACCACGGAGCAAACCAAACAAGAAAACCCATTAGAAGAATTGCGCAATAGTTCAACCGAAGTCCTATAAGAGGCAAGCTAAGGAAACGAAATCTTCAAAAAAAAAAAAACAATCTGCATGGCGCAACACTTACCAGAAGACCAAGTTGTATAACCAAGGCAGATTCCAGATTGGTGCTCGGTTGGATAAAGGTTCGGCGACATCCACATCGAGCGAGGGAGTCTGGACGGGTGCATAGCAGGCGAGTCGGAGCTGCTGCAGAACAATGGGAAATTGTTTTGGTTACCTTGCGCCCCGAATAAACCATGGAGAGGCCATTTTGTTCCAGCACCGCCCTTGGATGGGCAGCGGATCATCCAAGCCGTCGATGAGGGTGGTAGGATCGAGGGCGCGAATTCCAAGGGTACCCGGATCACACCCTCTTCACGTGACAGAGCTGACAAAATTAAATTCCGTAGCCAGGGGTTAAGGGCTGGCAGTGCCAACAAAAAACCTCGTCACATCCACTAGCCACCGAAAGACTTTTCTGATAACGTAAAGGAGATTATGTTCCCCTCCACTTTTCAGATGGAAATAACGAGACATGGGAAAATTAATATCAATAGCAAGTAATTCCTATACATGCACATTTGATGTATTACGAAGGTTAACATGAAGTAAAAAAATAAAATAAAATTATTTTTATCCTGTAGATGGGTTGATGGGTGTATTACATATCTATTTAATATATAATTTAATTATTAATAATTAATAAATAAATATTAAGAATTTAATTTTATAAAATATTAAAAAATAATCAAAACTGAAATTTATTTCAAAGTGGTTTTTTTTCATTTTTACGGACTTTTTTATGTCGCAAATCTCAACGATTTAGATTCTCCATCTACCCTATTTCTTTGTGAGGTAAATGGAGGGATGCTTTGCCATCATTATGTTCCATTATCCAGACTAGGACTTCACGTTAATCAAACCATGTATTTAAAACCTGTTACTGTCCTTAAAAGATAAGGTACATAAAACATTCGTATTTGAGCGATCCTCTGCCATAAGTCTAGTTTTGGAGATTTTACGTGACCTTCCGCTTATGCTGACATTATTTTGATAATTCGATTCTTGGTCTAAATGTGTTTCTATTATAGTTATTCTACTCAAACTTGTGAAATCCTTTCACTATTTTTTTTTTATTATTATTTTTTTTAAATTATTGTATTTTTTAATTTAGAAATTTATTTTACCATTCAGTATGAAGATATGAAGAGATGTGTGGTTTTGTATATGAAAAAATTAGAGTTGATATATGTTTCTTAAATAAATGTCAATTTTAATAAAAATGTAAATAATTATATATATTTGGTTAGTTTTAATTAAAAACATTATAAAACATTAATTATATCATTTTCATTGTGCTTAATTAGTTTTTTTTAATATTATAATCCAGCGTGAAAAAAGATGCGGTGAAACTATTTCACTTTCACTTTGGACTTACTAATAAAATATTTCCATGTCCATGTTAAACAACATAATTTTATATAACTTTATATATATAAAAGTTTACATGTAATGAGATTTGATCCCTCTTGGATTTGGGTAGATCAATTGTTGGATCTATGTTAGTTACTTACAAATTGTAAATAACATTTTTTTCAAAATTGTTTATGTGAATCATTTACGTTTTTAAATGCTAAATATTATAAAATTTTGAGTTTATAATTATAATATTGTTATACCAAATATAGTGATAGATATCACATTAACTTGTTATTATTAGATTGACTAGTTTTCATCATCCCATCTTATCAAAATAAAATAAAATATAATATAATATGTAAAATTATTTAAATTTTCATTGACCAATTCAAATTTAGGCTCTTGTTGTGGGATTCACCATTTCAGTGATATATTTCAGGAGAAAAAATTGCATTAACCTGAATCCTTAACCTAATATGTTTCATATAACATTTCTTGGAAAATTTAACACATAAGTTATGTCCAAGCTTTTTCATAGTTTATCTAATTTGCCACTCCATCGCTTATGTTCAATAAACATGTTAATCGTTTGGACGACCAATTTCCTATTTCAATGATTGCTTCATCTCTTCTACCTACCATCACCACTTCTTCCTACCATCATATCCTATCCAATGTGTGATTGAGAATCTAGGCAACATACCAAGCTTTCCATGGCACCCTATCCAATGTGTGATTCAGAATCTAGGCAGCATGCCAAGCTTTCCAAGACACCTTATACATAGGATTGAGATAATTATTTAGGCGGGTAAGTATGTTATAGTTTCCTTATTTATTTCTATTTATAGTTTATTCTTCAATCGTGCTTACCTTGTCTCTTTTGTTTTGTATTGAGAGAGAAAGCCTATTTTCTTCTTTTATCTTGTGTTGAAATATAAATTTTAGTTACTTAAATGAAAATAAAGAAACTATCTATATACACATAGAGACATAGCACATACCTCTACTTCAAATTATTCTTGTTCTTCCAGCGACTTGAACACATCTACCAAGGTTTTGTAGCATCTCATTGTCATATACATGTACCAAACACTCAAAATTGAATTGCAAGCTTGAAAACTGGAAATACATCATTAGTGATAAGGCTGAAAGGCTTCATGGCCTTGAGAGCTCTCATTACTTTCTGGTTCCAATTTTTTTTAGCTCAAATATATCAAACCTTCTCAAACTCGACAAAAAATTGTAAAATTCAAAACCAAAAGCTAAAATGCACATGTTGTTCTCTCTTGCATACCTACCTAACTTTTGTGTCAATCAATTGTTGTAGTGCGATAAAGGTAGGTTGGTTCAATGTAAAAAAGAACAATGGAAGTTTCAAAGAAATATTTGAGTAGCATAAAACAAGAACATCTGCTTCATTTTATAACTACACCTCTAATGTATCACAAGTTGAAAAATGCATTCCAATACATATTGGGCTAGAAACTAAATTAGTATGAAAATATGTTTCATCAACATTAACATTAATTATTTTCCACAAAATTACTTCAAACAAGGACATTGTTTCTCTTTATCTTCTCTATTTTGTTCTTCAAAAAGTTGAATTACTAGTCACTATGATGCAATCCAAGAAAGGACCATATTTCTCATTAACTTCTCTATCTTGTTCTTCAAAAAGTTGAACTACTAACCACTATGAGGAAATAAGAAAGACTAAAATATAAAAAAATATTTCATTCTTCAAAATGTTGAACGAGTAACCATTACAAGGAAATTGGAAAACTCAGATGTTTTCCAAATATACTATCATGGTAGTGCATTACGTGTAAAGCATATTCTTGCATTTCACTTTAACAACTTTTGGTAGGTTTATCATGGCAGAAGTTGTGGGGAAGAGGGTGGGGAAGGCCATGGAGAAGAGGCCCTCAGTGTTGTATTCATTGACTAGTGAAAGGTTGAATGAGGAGAATAAGAAATTCTCACTTACAAAGTGATCCACAACCTGAAAACCACCCAATTGTTACTTCAAATCTCATTTTACAAGCGTTACAATAAACATAAACAAGTTTGTTGAAAGGAAATAAAAAGATTTTTTTTGCATTCAATTAAAACACAAGTCACAAAACATTAATTCTATCCGAAGAAAAATTCTTGAAATAATGATCACTTGCTTCTAGCTTGCTTTGGATCAATAGATGGCCCTTGAAAAAATTTCATATGTGACAACCACTAAAGTGTTTCATGTAGTCTATATTTCTTGTAAATCAAGGCATTTACCATTCGAAAAACAACAATATTAGATGACACCTATTTCTGCTGATCCAATGAATATGAGGCTAGATGGGGAAATGAAGTCGACATAGAATTCACACTGGCCCCTTGAATTCTTATGAAAAAATTGGAATTAACTATTGGTTAAGTCATTTTTCAACACTAAATCCTTATCACTTACACTAATACTCAATGAAATAAGTAGAATCTCCAAAAAATAATGCACTCTACTAAAAATGTCATAGAACTATTCAAAGCAATGGTTTTCATTGTGAATGAAAACACATCTAATACCTCAGATGGATGATCCATCCTCCAAAGGGATAAAGGTCAAGAGAAAGAAATGAATGAAGCAATAAATGCAAATTTCATGAACACGAAAATGGAGACCATTTCACACAGACAAATTAAGGCATGAAGTTGCAGAAGGAGCTCATCGGGTTCTTAAATCCGAGAATCCTTGCAGAAGGAAACATGCTACCTCAAGAAATATCCCAAGTATCCATGGTAGTGCACATGAATACTCTAATGAAGGGCTACTCTATAACTAATCAACATTAAATAATTATCAACCTTTTCCACCACCCCCACAAAAATCATATAGTTTTATGCCACCCCGATAAAATCTAATCCCTAATAGAAATGAGGAGTTTGGAGTTAAGATTTGATACCATTTAAGAGTGTAAAACAACCATGGTGTAGAAATAACTTGAAATTTGTAGTTGCTAATGAAATAAAACTGAAATTAATAGATACAAATTTCTTCTACTAAATTATGTGGAAGGAAAGCTAACAAGAGAAACACATGCAAACATTCAATCACAATGAACACAATTTTTACTAGGGAACCCAACTCGGAAAAACCCCTCCTTTTTTTGTATTTAAACAGATGATAATAATTATCTATTACAATTATAACTTCAATCCTTGAAGCTCAACCTGCATTGCAATATTGATCTCCTCCTGAGTCTTCTCTCGCTAATAATTAGCCAAAATGGGCCTCTTACTTCCTCCTATTTCCGTGCGCAATTCCTGATCCTAAAGAATAGGAAGAGTCCCTATTTCTTGTGCAATCCAAATGTAATTCCTCACCTGTTTCATGCAAACTCTGTACACTCAATAATATGCAATAATAAATATAATTATGCCTTTTCCCTCCACTCAACTAGGCAAGTCAAATTGCATGCAGGGCTAGGGCTATTTTTAGTAAATTGACTAGTTAATTGAGATATCAGTGAGTTAATAATAGTTACAACTACTCAATTGAACTCATACTAATTCTATTCATGACTAGAGTTGAGGTAACTGAGTTTCACTAACCATAAATCCACTAGATTGCTAGATATTAGCAATCAACCTCATGCACAACTCTACTACTCTCCCACAAACTCAAATTAAATGACGTAAATAAGTGACTTGGCGATGTCACTCATGCTAATTGCAACTCAAGTAATCATGTTGATGTGGAAATTCTAATTCCTCCATTTGACTAAGGCACAAGTCAAATGAAGCCTTTTCTTACTATAATTTAACACTCTCTCTTAGCAAGAAAGGGGTTATGAACAACCGAAATCATGTTCATCTGTAGGAATGTACTACAACACAACTAATACTCCCTCTCACTATTTTTGCTTCTACTACAATGACTGTAACTAAGAAGCACCCAATATACTGAATCAATTGTGTCTCTGGGCTGCAACTGTCTCCCAAGATCTAATTGCATCAACTGACATTGATCCTTCTGCTACTGAATAATTGGAGCCCCTGTAGCAAGGTTAATGATCCACGAGAAGAGTAAACTCCAAATGTTGTTGCTCACGTATGGACCCTACCCAAATCTTTGCAACCCTAGGAATAAGGCTCTATGTCACCTTGTTGGTGGAATTATATGTATTCTAATTCCAACATTTAATTATCTAATCGAGGACTGTAAGACTTAGAGATGTGAGCACACAAAATGCAGGATTAGAGCCAATTCTGGGTTACTCTAAGAACTAATACTAAAAAGAACTAATCACTAAGAATTATCAGTTGGCATCAGACCCTGGAACTCTAATCCTTATCGAGTTCTAAACGACAATATTTCATTACCAAAAGATAATGTTCATTTGGTTTTATTTATGTAGCTTATTAGGTCTTGAGACTTAAGTGGTTCTAATCCTATAGCATTGCATACAAAAAACTCATTAAGCATGTTGTAGGAAAGTAAACTGCATAAAATTAAATGTCGATAACAATAAGAAAAAACGTGAGAGGCAAGTAAAGAAGACAAGGCAATAAACTACAATAAATATTAATAAAATATGAAAAACAAATTTTAGGAAGGCTTAGAGTCATAATGATAGATTGTCGTTTCTTATCTATTGTAGGAATCTTTTACCAAGTAGTTGTAAAGCTCCAATCGATTAAAAAATCACAAAGGACAAATTACACATCTTTTTAATAGCCCAATTTAGTAGAAAATCTCATACCAAATTAAGTATAGAACGATTGGAAATTGAAATTATGAATATTAATGCTGAATTAAGTACAAAATTTTTGTAGATTAAAATTATGGGTACCAAAACATATTAAGAAACCAATTTGAGTTTGCTTAACTCTTAAGACTCAGAAAATTATTTCTAATCTGATCATAATTCCTTCTACTTAACAAATCTTAAGGTAGAATGCTATATCTAAGACTGTGTGAAATACAAATATGCTGGAAATATATATATATATATATATATATATATATATATATATATTATATATATATATATATATATATATAATATATATATATATATATATATAAACCCACTCTACAAATAAAAATTAGGGTGTTACCTGATTCAAAATTAATATCACGATGTTGTGTAGACATGATTTTATCTCATCGTAAGTCAAAGGAAGCGATGGTCAAAAGACAACATCGACTCCCAAAAAACTCTTGCTCCATACTATGATTAAAATAACAAATATCATTTAAAACTTTGTTATTATTAAAGATCATGTTAAATCATTCCTTGGAGATGGAAATGATGGCACTTGGCATTAATTTGAGTTTTTTTCCAAGTTTGGATGTAGCTGCAAATCTAGATGTAACTACCCATAGTTGTTGGTGTACAAGTGTAGAATTAGGTACTGAACTAAGTATCAAACTGCCAGACTGGACTGAGCTAGTATCAAACTGTGAAAACTAATAAAAATATAGAAGTATTCATAGTTTAACATGCTCCTTGGCCACATAACCACATTAGTAACCCATCATTGTTAAAAACATGTCAAAAACACATTTAACCATTAAAAAGATAAGAAATCCATCATAATTAAACATAGGGTAGAAGAGGTTCATTTAGAGGAAGTTGATGGCATAATGGCTATGGAAAGTGTCATAAATATGGGAATATGGCTTATGAATAGAGACTTTCTATAATGAATAACATGACATATTCATAACCCAACACGCCCCACCTCACTCCTAGAGGTATGGGTTCATACATAGTGGAATATTCCTCTAGCTTGTAGATATTTTTAACTCAAAAACCAATTTGTTTTACTTGTCCAGTAGCAACATGCTTCAAATATTCCTTCCCTCTACTGAACACCACATCATATCCTATATCTTCAAGTACAACTACATAAATTAAGTTTTTCTTCAAACCAGGCACATACATTACATTCTTTAGGTGAAGATGGGAGCCTAAATCCCTCTTAAAGGTGATAGTGTGAATCCCTTTGGTACTATACCTTCCATCATCTCCAAGATCTATGTGTAATTGTAGATCCTTATCCTATAAGTGGTTGAAGAACTCCTTATTTCCTGTCATATGAAATGAAGAACCAGACTCTAGGTACCACTCACACCCTCTAAATGTGCATGCCATGCAAGTAGTGAGGGTGAAATCCAACTCGAATTGTGATGTGAGAGCATCTCCTCCTGCTGCTACTACAGGTTCCTTATTGGATTTCTTATGTGGAAACATGGTTGCATAGTGTCCATACTCATGGTAGTGAAAGAATTTAATCTTGCAAAGGCCTTTCTTCCTTCCATGGTTCTACTTGGATTTTATCTCACCTTGGGCCTTCTTGTCTTTGGCATTCTTTCCTTTTCCAACTAGAGAAAGGTATTCTTCCTCATCAGTTATGGATGAGACTCCATCTCTAATGTTTCTTCTAATCTCCTCCTGCACCAAGTCAAACCAAATTCATTCCCAATTTGGGAGCTTGTCTCTTCCATTAACTAAACCCTAGTAGATGTTCCAGGACTTTGGAAGATGAAGGAGTGACAATATCGCTAGTTCATATGGTGGCACAGTCTCTCCAACTCCTCCAAGTTCATCTTTGACCTAAGTGAATCTAGATAGGTATTGAAGAATGGTTTCATTTCTTTGCATTCAAATGTTCATGCGCTTATCTTCAATGTTAATTTCCTAGCATCACTGATGCTTTTGAATAACTCCGTGAGGGTTTTCCACATTGCATAAGAAATATTCCTTCCATGCAAACTCAAAACCACATGGTATTTGACTCCCTCGAGGATAATCTTCTTGGATTTTATAGTATCTTTCTTCCACTGAGCAAGTTATTGTGCATATGATGTTGCAGGTTTTGGAATATCATATTGTGTGTACTCCAATACTCCATTCTGATATAACACAACTTCCATTCTATCTTTCCAAGCCATGAAATTCGAAATGCCTTCCAATGCACAGTCAATGATCAATGCATAGAAAGAAATTGTTCCTACAATGGAGAATGCATGTACCACAAATCTGTTATTCAAAATTTCTTGAGAGATTGACCAGCAACCTAGTTTCTATGTAGTTTTCAATGGCTTTTATACCATGTAGAAATAACTCGAAATTTGTAGTTTCTAATGAAATCAAACTAAAATCAATAGACAAAAATTTCTTCTGCTAAGTTTTGCAGAAGGAAAACTGAAAATAGAAACACATACAATCATTCAATCACAATGAACACAATTTTTACTGGGGAACCCAACTGGGAAAAATCCCTCCTCTATTTATTTAAATATGATGAGAATAATGATCTATTACAATGACAACATCAATCCTTGAAGCTCAACCTGCACTACAATACTGAGCTCCTCCTCAGTCAGCTATGGCCAATACTTAGCCAAAATAGGCCTCTTTCTTCCTCATATTTCCTTTGGCAATTCCTACTCCTACAAAATAGGAAGATCCCCTATTTTCTTGCGCAATCCTAGTAGAATTCCTCACCTGTTGCAAGCAAAATATGTACACTCAATAATATAAAACAATAAATACAATTATTCCTTTTCCCTCCACTCAACTAGTCAATTCAAATTGCATGCATGACTAGGGCTATTTTTAGTAAATTAGATAGTTAACTAATAGATCGATGAGTTAACAATAGTTACAACTACTCAACTAAACTCATACTAACTCTATTCATGACTAGAGCTAAGATAACTAAGCTTCACTAACTATAACTCCACTAGATTGCTAGATCTTAGCAATCCACTCATGCACAACTCTACTTCTTGCCCACAAAATCTATTGACTAACTTAACTAAGTGACTTGGCCATGTCACTCCTGCTAACTGCAACTCAAGTCATCCTGCTAATGTGGAAATTCAAATTTATCGATTTGACTAAGGCACAAGTCAAATGAAGTATTTTCTTGCTACAATTTAACACACGGGCTACACTAAATAAAAACCTTCTACAAATGTATCAAATAATTTGAAGAATGAAGGAAAAATACTTCATTATTGGAGAAAGAACATTGTACATCAAGCTAATTTATAGGAGTGATGCAAGCCTCTAGTGATAACTAGAAGATAAGACTTAGAAAGTAGCAGGTAAGGATTGTAGGTAAGATTATGAGTTCAGGGCTTCCTTATCCGAACTCTAACATTATTTCATAGGAGTTAGAAAGTTATAAATGGAATATTAGTTTATTTCTAAGAGGATGCATGGGAACAAGAGCCACCCTTGGTCAGTGAGGAGGTGTTTTACTCTTTTAAAAATTCCTTGATATGTAATGGATGGTATAAGATCCATCACTTCGAAGATGATAGAGAGCAAGCCAACTTTTGGTTGAAACAATCTTAGAAATAATGTTCATCATGGCCTTATTGGTCGGTACCTCATGTTCTTAAGAAAATAGAATAAATATTCAAATAAGGGTTATTGAAGCAAGAAATAACGAAGATATCCTTTTGTGTGGCCATATAGGAGATGGTAATTTCAATGTTAGGGTGGAACCTATAATTATAGTGAGCTGGAATATCTCAGGTCATATTGTAACTTCATCAAAAGTCTAGAGGAGAGAAATGTGGTCCAATATATCTTCCTTTCCTATAAGTTATTCTTAGTAAGAAAATTCTTACGAGGGATAAAATAGGTTAAAAAGGATATTTACTTCCTTTAATATGTTTTATAATCCTTAAATTTAATTCCACTGTCTGAATTTTATAGACGTGAGTCAGGTCAAACAATTACCATTACTTTTGTCCATTAGATTCTATAATATTGTCAAAAACTACAATTAAATATGGATTGCAATGTGTGGAGAAGACGGGGGGTCACAAAATCACCTCTTTGATGAATTTTGAGAGGTTTCCATCTTATGGGATAGGGGGTGACTCTCTTTAGATGAACTGTTTGGGTTTAAGGAGATACCTTTAACACCTTATGGGAATTAGAAAATCAATCTATTCAACAACCTTATTTAAACAACGTTTTGAACTAGTTCCCAAGAATCCAATGGTGGAATGTGTGGAAGGAGCGAAATAGAATATTATTTAAGGATATTTTGACAATGGAGGATGAACATTACAACCAATTATAGTCAACACCTAGCGTGGGGAAGAGCCTTGATCATCCACCATAAGTTGAAGAGATGGATGAGAAATAGAATGCATACAAAATCCATACAAGATTATTATTCTCAAGTGAGTGGGATGGAGGAGTGCGATGGTTAGGAAATACTAGGTTGAAAGGCCAATTTATTGGATTTTAAATTCATAAGGAGAAGTACAAAAAACATCAGTAGTGAGGGTGTTTAATGATTCATTAGAGGATTTTGATGATTTTGGAGGATTTTTTTTGTTTGGATCCAATTTTTCTGGATTTTAGGTTGGGTCTGGTGATCTGTTAATGTAGTGAAGCTTTATGAGTTCATTTGCTCATTTTAAATATTTCGTTTCTTAATAGAGTTGATGGTTTTATATTTGGGTGGTTATATGGAAGGATTGACTCCAGATGGGATTTCTTCTTTGGGAAGTCTTCTATGAGGTGGATTTTATTTGAGTGTAGTTGTTATTGCTATGATTGGAGAAGCAAAGTTGGTTTGTCTCAACTGACCACATCAAAACCAATTCATGAAAGATGCAAAGGGGAAGTAGGTTTCAGGTTTGGTTCATGGCCCTATGGCTTCGAGGACTGGTCTAAAACTTGGCCATACTTTCTTGGGGAGGCAATATTTTGTAGTCCAAGTGGGACTTCTAAGATAAAATGGGGATGTTTTTCACTCTGTTTATCAAATTTTGGCACAAATTTTCTTGCCTGGAAGCCTAATCTATATGTGTATCAAAATATATGAAAGAATGATAGTTAGGATAAATAAAAAGATTAGGGGAGAGGATAAGCCCTATAAATAGGCTTCTATTTGAAGACTTATAACCAAAGTATGGAGAGGGGCTATGGAGGGAAAGTCAAGCTTCCATAATCGATGCTTTGCAAGGATCACGAAGGAAATGGAGAGGCTTGAGGCATATGTCAATTGTCAAAGAGGTGAATGGTTATATATCCAATTATTACAAGAGATAAAGGTGTGGGTGAAACATCCCACATGGTGATGCTCATACGCTACCAAATACTTTATGACTGTTGAGATTTATTACACAACAAAGAAAATTATTGCAGAAATTTATGGTAGCTAATTTACAGGAGTTATGGGAAATCTAAGATATAATAAAATTTATCAACATATAATAAAATTTCTCAAGGCAAATTTTGAGCATTTTGTAAGATTGTAAAAGCTATGGTATCTAATTGGTAGGAGCTAGATGATATCTAATGGATATTAAATTTCGGGAGGGAAAGTTTGAAGCATTTTAGTGTTCAATGTTGGCATCCCTATCACCTAGATGATAAGTTAGGATGGAAAAGGGAAGGGGGTGGCTTGCCATCCAGGCTTGGAGGCCTTCCAATCTTACCCCATTGATTTGATATATGACTTTTAAACATCCAACAACACCTTGGACAATTTAGAATTTGATAATGGGATCTTGGAATTGGCGGTGAAGAAAGTTCCACCTTCCTCAAAATTTAATTTTGCGCTTTTATTTGGTTTATTCTTATTATGTTTTATCTTTTGTAGCTAGCTTTACGTTTTATGTATCTCTGCATATACCAAGTTGAAAATAAAAATAAAAATGATGATAATTCTAATATTTTCTAATAAAAGATTGGTTTCATAAAGATGGGTTGCCATAAAGTTTGGTGAATAAAGTTTCATTAGAGCTTAGTGTGCTTTTATATATATCTATATATCTATATATATATATATAATATATATATATATATATATATATATAATATATATATATAATATATATATATATTATATATATAATTATTATTTCTTATCTTTCATATCTTTTGAACCACATATTAATTATTAATACTTAAATTTCTTAGAAATAAATTTTTTAATTTGAAAAATTATCATGATAAATATTAACAACAAATTTGGAGTGGATTAAAACCATAAATGTTTTTAAAGAAATAAATTATTTCCTTAATTTTTTGGTTTTTTGATAAACATGTAAACCACATATTCAAAATTTTCAGCCACCAATTCTCCTTTTGGAATTCCTAATGACATAATTGATTTTTCCAAAAAGAACTTAATGCAAGGAGAATCCAAAGACTACTTAAATTACATAAAGCGAGTAATATGTTTAATGAAGACACTTGTGTATTACAACCATGTAAATTTCCTCATCGATGCTCCTCTCTTGTATACAGGGTGAAGACTTATAGATGCCTTTAGTTAGAAGTAACATTTTCTGATCAACTTACTCATTAATGGATAGAGAAAAGGCTAAATATTAGTGTTCCTCTCTTGTTTATAGTTTGAGCCTTCAAAAATTTAAATTCTATTCAGATAAGAGTTATGTTTCAAGAGTATTTAACTTGAATAGGTGTGCTCCAAACATAATAATTATAAAAATCAATGGAATGATATCGACATTTACACCTAATCATTTATTTGTGAATTACCGTATAAAATTCCTTAGATCTTGGATCCATTATAATACCGTGTAGTGGAAGGTAACGCGTTAAATGAGACATTGCTTAGAAATATAGTCGGAACTAGGGTTATTTTAAAAAATAACCAAGGGTGTAACTTTTGCTATATTTTTTAAGACATTAGTATCAAGTTGAAACAAGGGAGGCTGCGAAGCAGCAAGTCCCTGCCACTGATTGAAGATAAAACTATGACGTATGCCTTAGAAATAGGATTGCCAATAAGATAGCGAGTAAACCGATCTACGATTGCCCTGATTGATTTTCTGGGCTGGCTTATCAATTGAACTTGCTACTTTGCCGAAGGTATCTTTATGCCCATCGTTCTGAAACCTGGGCAAAGCAATTCACCTCAAGCACACAGTGACCACCTACCTGCTTATCAATTGAACTTGCTACTTTGCCGAAGGTATCTTTATGCCCATCGTTCTGAAACCTGGGCAAATGATGACGGAATAAAAGAACTAAATGGAATGGAACTTTTAGCATGAAATTCAATAAATTTTGAAAAGTAAATTGAAATAAAGGAAATAAAAATCGAAAGAACTTGTTTTTAACGCTAGTTACACCTATCCCTTATGAGATTATGTAACAAATTTGGTGAACATAGAATCTCAAGTAGCTAGATAATAATAAGCTCTTTTTCCCATGGAAATGAGACAAAAACCTAGGGAAACCAAACTCAAAAGACACCCGTATGGCAAAGAATCACATATGTCGTCCTTATTCTTTTGAAACCTTACCATTTATTCCTGGTAAAATATTCTATTTATTCATCCACGATGGTTAACAGAGAAGCGGTCTCCAACAAATGTGGCAATGGTGGCCTCTAACAAATCTGACGGCGAGGAGAATGCATATGTTTCATAATCAAGCATACGACTTCATAATTCAATAGCCTTAGAAAATGTTGACATTTTTACTTATTAGTTTATGTTGTCCACTCATGATAATTGCTCATTGAGTCCCTGTGGTCCACTCGTGAAAATCTCTCGTTGATGGTGCATGCTGCCCATGTGTTGTGTTTGGATACAGAACAATTGACCATCGCTATGCATGTAGTGCTTGTATGCAATACACGTGCCGATGTGTATACTATCATACTACATATCTTCCCAACTTCACCAGTTTAAAACACATTTGAGGTGCTCCTTTGTCTAGTTCCATTCATACTTCATGAACCACCGGTCACACATGGTAAACTTGGTAAGCAAATGTATAGATTTAGAGAAGCCACACATGCAAGCCACGTGCCAGATCGCAGTTTCTGTATTACCAACATGCTCAGGTATATCTGCGAGCGAGGTTATGATGCAGGGTTCTGTTCTCAGTTTATATCTGCGAGGGAGGTTATGATGCAGGGTTCTGTTCTCAGTTTTGAAACCGGTTATTTCGAATTTTAAAGCTTGGGGCGTGGAGTTTATCTTCCGATCTCAGAGGTTTTGATGATCTAAATGCAGTAAATTCTGTAAATATCGGAGAATTTGAGTTGACACCGTAACATTTGGATATATTCGAGCGCATCTGCACCTGTAAGTAGTGTCCTGAGCCGACGGATCTGGAAATTTGCAATATCCTTTACATTTTCCGTTTATACTTGGCGGTTTGAGCTACGATTGCGGTAACTTGTGGTTTAATTTTCCAATTTTCTTCAAACGTAGCAGAAAATCACCCCTTACATTCAATGAGCCACGGGTTGTTGCTGCTCTTGGTTATGACAATGGCATTTTTGCTCCTGGAAGGTGCTCTGCTCCATTTGGGAACTGTACAGCGGGAAATTCGGCTACAAAACCCTACATTGTTGCACACAATTTGCTGCTTTCACATGCTACTGCTGTAAAGATTTATAGAGAAAAGTATCAGGTCAGACCTGCTACAACGTAGCAAAAAATTGCTATTTAATTGTTAAGAGCATGAACTGGCCACTGATGCTGAAAACTTTTTCAACTGCAGCCCATGCAAAAGGGAAAAATTGGGATACTTTTGGACTTTGTATGGTATGAGCCTCTTACAAATTCCAGTGAGGACCAGGGAGCGGCTCAAAGATCAAGGGATTTCCATATTGGATGGTATGTGTGAATTTCTTTCTTCCCTCTACTTATGTTGAATGAGAAGTGGTTTTCTTTTAATAGCATTCGGTATTTCTTATCAAAATTGCATACAAATTACAAGCTACAAAATAACAGATGGCTACCCTAGGTTTCATATTTTAGGGTCTTTGTTTTTCTGTATTTTTGTTTCTGTTTGATAAATTTGTCTCCATTCACGTCATTCTTGTAATAAAAATTCGTTATTTGCTTTTATATTTGCCAGGTTTCTCCATCCTATTACCTATGG
Organism: Pinus taeda; assembly: GCA_000404065.3. Lineage (NCBI taxonomy): Eukaryota > Viridiplantae > Streptophyta > Pinopsida > Pinales > Pinaceae > Pinus > Pinus taeda. The sequence goes on from APFE031376857.1 coordinate 99,125, forward strand.
GAAATATCCTGATTCTATGGTGGAAATTGTTGGGACAAGGCTGCCCAAGTTTACAAAGGAACAGTCCCAAATGGTTAAAGGTTCAATAGACTATCTAGGCGTTAACCAATACACTGCTTATTACATGTATGATCCTAAACAACCTAAACAAAATGTAACAGACTACCAGATGGACTGGAATACAGGCTTTGCATGTAAGCTTCTTTATGCCTTTCGATTAACAGAGATTATAATCGCAGGGGTGTTATTTGTTTGGATGAGAAACAACGCGTTCGTGCGCCGCTTGCAAGGTCAACCGAAAGAAATGTCGAGTAACCTGCACAACAATTTTGTGATATTGTTAGTTGTTTTACAGTTTATTTTGAAAAGAACAAAATAAAATTATTGCAGCCTTTTTTAGAAATAGTTAACACGGCCACAGTAAATTACTTCAATTAGAAATTTAGAAATTTCTGAAACTATTTACGTGATGGGCAATTTCTGAAACTATTTACCTGTGATGGGCGGCGTGGTGACTTTACAGGCTGCAACACCGAAGGACATTCGACATTAGAGAGGCCGCTGCTCTGCTCGAGCAGGAAGAACTGCAAATGTAGAACAGCAGTCACAGAACAGTAGTCACAGAAAATGAAAGATTTGAAGACTGAACTTACCCAATTGCGCGACTTGAACAAGGAACTTGAGCAGCAGAAAAGAGTTACAAAGAGCAACAGATCAAAAGCAGGTCGGCTGTCACTTCTTGCAGGGTTGCAGGGTGGAGCGGGCAGGTCTTGCAGTGTTGCAGGGTGGAGCGGGCAGGAAGCCACCGCCGAGAGAAAACCAACAAGAAATGAAGTTGCGGAGAAATGAAGTTGCGGTGTGGTGATATAAGAAGGAATGGAGGACGCCCATAGGAGCCAGCACCTGTTAGATGTGCTGGCAGGCGTACAGGCAGGCTTACATGCAAAGGTTTGGCCCGCTTAATTTCCCGTAATGTTTGGCTAACATTAAATGTGACCGAACTAATGCTATGCCAAAGATAGCATTACTTCACTGGCATTAATTCACTGACGGGAACCTGTCCTAATTAACCAAACCATTTTGCTAACTTTTGCCTAAGTTTTGAGACCTCATACCTCGTAATGAGGCCAAATAAGACCATCGCTTCAGCCATTGGTTAAATGCAGCGGCAAAGTGGGCCATATCCATATGTTATCAGAAAAACTTTGGTTTAATTTCTGTTTAACCTTCGGTTCCCGTGTCAAACTAATGTAATCGCAGCGAATCGATTACTATAGTCCCTGCCAGGCCCGGAGGGCAGGGACTAATAACGCCTCGAAAATTAGTTACCTCCAAAATTAGACACGTAAGAAATGTAGGTTGGGATTATCTTGATTAATTTCTCTCCACAGGAAAAATGTAATCAAGATATATCCATTAAAACCATAATCATTAGCTTACTACAACTTATTCAAAAGAAAATAAATATCAAAAGACCAATTTCCCTTTACAGGAAAAATGTAATCGAGATATATCCATTAAAACCATAATCATTGGCTTACTACAATTAAATGAATATCAAAAGACTAATAATAAGTCTGTTCATTAGTGGAGTAGTTAGTATAGACCCTGAATGAGAATCTAGACATATATATGTCAAATGAATTTCATAATGTAATTTATTATTAACTATTTTTTCATAGTGAAAGTATAATATCTCTCTACAACATGTAAATTGTTATTCTGGTAGTTTATAATATATTTTTTGATTTTACTATTTGCTTTGAATATAGTGATTAGCATGTTATTTGTTTCCATCTTTCTGTGTTTGAATGACGGTTTCTCATAGATATTGGGTAACCATCTACAACCCCAGAGGGTCTACCCAGTATAATATACCTTACAAAGTGGCTTTTGACTTAAGAAACAAGGAAAGAAATTATAAAATGGAATTTCCTAATGGTACGTTGATGACTTAAGAAACAAGAAACGAAGTTATAAAATGGAATTTCCTTGATAAATAGATGAGTTAAAATTTGATAGATTAGTTCTATTCTTTCCTTTAGTTCTCATCCTACTGAAGGAGGAGAAGTGGAGAATCAACATTGGACCTTTCCAACTTATTCAATTTTCACCATCGAATGACCAGCCTTCACCTCATGATGGTCATGGTAGAAGCACGCAAGGTCATCCCCGTCGACCTTGGTTTGCGCTACGATGAGACACTTACCTAGTACTGCGTCGCTTGTCAATTCTTTGCTCATGGGCCCACGATCAAGTGGAAGTACTTGATCTGCGGTGCCCTCGGCGGTACTGTGGAGTCTCCGTGATTACCCTCATTAGTCTTGACAAGGGTGTCGTGGGGCGCACCTGCACAGGCAGACGCTCTGAAAGTCCGGTGCCGCCTGAGGCTTTTACGTAATATCAAAGGTTTCAATTTCCTACTTATTTATTTGTAAATTCTAAGAGTTTTGACGATCAAGTGGAATTACTTGATCTGCGAGGCCCTCGGTGGTGCTATGGAGTCTCCGGGATTACCCTCATAAGTCTTGACAAGGGTCCCGTCGTCGGAAACAAGATAATGAAGTGGCGCGCCCTTGCGCAGGCAGACGCGCTGAAAGTCCGGCGGCACCTAAGGCTTTTACCTAGTATCAAAGGTTTGAATTTCCTACTAATTTATTTGTAAATTCTAAGAGTTTTGATTTACGTTATGGTTTTTTACATGGTCCATGATACCACTTTCTAAAAATTGCTCTAATTACTAAATAAAAGAACTATATGTTCATACGAACTATATGTTCATAATAGTTAAGCCTTATAACTAAAATAAAATATTTAATTAAGGTCCAAAAAAAGCCAAATTAATAATGTTATTTATTAGATTAACTAAAGAGAAAACTTATAATTTATTTCCATCTCTTTATAATTTATTTCCACTATGTTTAATAAGTTCAAGAAAGGTCTTACATATTTGATACCTTCAAGTGTTTATAAGTTGTTGATCTAATTGTTGAAAAAAGTGATTAAAAGGTTCCGATAGCAGTGAACTTTAGTAGAGCAGTGAATAGTAGATCCTATAGATTTAGATTTCTCTAGGTGATGAACTTTAGTATGCCCGTGATTAAACAATTAATCTAGTTGTTGAATGAGTAAATCATGAAGGTATATATATATATATATATATATAAAAGAGAGAAAAATGGTACATGTATTTCGAAAAAGACGGAATGTAACCTATTATGGAATAAGCCTTCTTGTTAACCAAGGTTTTAGGTATGCTAGACTAATGCTTACTCGACTCTATACATATGTACATACACCATGTGTTCGGGAAAAAAAAAATTAAAAAAATAAAATATTTATGGTGTCTCAATATGAGACCATATGAGACCAAATAAGAACACAATGAATGTGTGTTAAAACATAAATTAAAGAATAAAAAATATTTTAAAATGACATGTTTTTTTTTTCTTTTTCAAGCAAAGTGGAGCTTTAGGTCGGAGCTAACTTTACCTTGAATGTGTTGGACAGTGGATCTCTCCATGTAATAGTTTTGGGGCTTAAAGCCGACAATTTTGGGTAAGTTTAAGAGTAGTCTGCCCTAAAATATTGTAAATAAATCTAGAATGTGTCAGCCTAACCATGGTCTGCGGACCATGGGAATGTATAAATAAGAGTGAGGCTCTAAGTGTAAAAGGTGGCTTTTTGTGATGTAAGAAGTAATATGGGTGTCTGAATGCGGTATTAGATTTGAGTTTTTAAGTCCGAGTTTTGGATTGTAGTAGGAGATAGAGGATCTGTAGCTATGTGCACAGAGGCCTGGTAGAGTTCGCAACTGTGTGTGCAGACCCCTTCAGTTGTGTGCGTAGGGCGGGAAGTGGATTGTAACTGTAAAAAGGCATTAATAAAGATAAGTTGGTTTTGGAATATTTCGTATCTGTTCTATATTCTGGCTTATGCATTTGTTTACAATTTAATTGCGCGCATGTTTGGTTATGTTAAATCGTAACTGAGATTATTGTGCCTTAGTAAGTTAATTCAAGCTTTATAATAATATTAAGCATAGAAAAGGTAAATTGCACTCGCACTCATCCTCCAAACTGCGCGAAGGTAGATTCTTTGAACAGACGGTTGTAAGGAAGTAGCACAATGCATAGGGTCGGTTCATGAACTTCTAGACCTCATCAAGACATCCCTAGGGTGCGAAAACCTGGTTCCAGCACCCTCCCATACTACCTCAGGTGAGACCTCAGTCTGCGCTCCACGGATTGTTGCCGAAAGGGCCAGTAGTTTCGGGATTTGTCTGGCTAAACATTTTTGAACCTAGGTCAACCCCCAATAATCCAACAAATGGTTTTGTTGCTAGGACTAGGATCTGCTTAAGGGACGTCTGATGTGAGAACACTGAACCCTACGAAGAAAGAAATTGGAGATTGGTTGGATTAGAAGCTGCATGAGTTCTTAATACATGAAAACAAAACACCGCAGATATCCGAGAAGAGGTGGTTGGATCACTTCATATATACAGAAATCCACGTGATCTTCTTCGTGACCTTTTCTTTGGAACTGTAAAAATGGATCGCGAGGCTAACAGATAACCAGGGATGGTGCAATCTCGGTTAACCAATGGTGTGGACTCGAGAGTTGGTGTGGAAGCTAGAGGCATCTGAAGATAAGATCACGCAGGCTGTAGACCATTAGCTAGATCGGATAATAGGAGGGTTTATCAATAAATTTGCGATAGACACAACTGTCAGTTACAGCGAAGCAGAAAGACGTTTTCTCAAGGGACTGCGAGATAAATACTTCAAGTCTTTGAATACTTGGATTAAGATGCTATTATGTGAAAAATGGGTGATGCAAATACATTAGTGAGTGGAACAATGCATAGTGGAAAGGTCTACAAAGGGATCGAAGGGTTAGGAAATAGTCCTTTAATTTCACCTCTACAAGCAAGCGAGGGAGAGCGTGCTTGGGTTTCTCTGAGGAGTGCAGTCAGTTTGATCAAGTAGCGTATTCCGCAATTATCATCCCCACTAACGCTGCCACTCCTATCACCATCTTGACCTCTATCTTCACCCACATCGCCTCCACCAAACCAGAAGTTTAGCATGGCGAACGCGATCAAGTTGCCTATATTCAGAGGAGTAGGGAACGAAGATCCAGATCAATTTTGGTTTGTAGTAAGAGAAGTGTGGGAAGCACACGAAGTTACGGATGATAACATTAAGAAGGCCACATTGGTAATTGCACTGCAGCATTGCGCATTGACATGGTATATCAAGCACTCAAATGATCATCTGAATGTCAGAATAGCAGAGATCTAGATTGCGTTGAATAAAGAATTTAGTTGGCCAAAATCGGAGGCGCAGTCGATCATCAGATTCAAAGTGATCGCAATGCTTCTAGGCGAAACCCCCTGGGATCTGGATCAAAGGCTGAAAAGTATGATTTGCAAGGCTAACATGACACTGATAGATGCACAACACCACGCGTGGTTTGTGGTGTCTTTAACCCACACCTGAGGACGACATTGTCACAGCATAAGCTCTGAACCCAAGTAGAGGCATTGGAAATGGAAATGAGGTTGCATGAAACACTGATACAGGATCTGGGGTTGGGAGTCCAATAAATCCATGCGCAACTACAAAACCTATTCTTGGAGATGAAAAGTCTAAAGAAGGATAAGGTGCCCCAGCCAGAGGTGCACGAAGAAGTGTGGTGTATAAAATGTAAAGGCCAAGGTCACAATAAGGATCACTATCCTGTATTCACAAACTATTTGGTGGGAGGGGGACCGACGCCGTTGAGACCGGAGGCACAAGTAGGGCCGAGTGCACCCCTCACACTCTGGTGCGCGATTTGTCAGGTCGGAGGAAAGCATGCGACGAACAATTGTCACCTATTGTAGAAGTATACCCAGACTCTGCAGTAACTATACTATAATTTTTGTAGATCATTGGGCCATGATGAGCGAACGTGTCGGAGCTATGAGCTAATGATGGATAGGAGCCCAACTTATTGAATGCAGAAAGAATCGCAAGGCTTCGATCCAGCCACAGCAATAACACGAGGTGGATTTCAAGGGCAAGGTGGAGGTCGAGGAGGAATGGGGCTCGGAAGGGGCCACAGACAGCTAATCTGTTTCAATTTCGGAGGGCTCAGGGACTACGCTAGTGATTGTACCAACCTAATGAGACTATCTTGCCCGTATTGTGAATAGTTTGATCATGAAATGGTAGATTGTCCGACGCTGATTGCACAAATGCACGAAAAAGGGTTGTTGCAGCCTGCTCCGACACAAAATATCCAAATGATGAGGTCCTAACCATGCGAAGAAGACCCCAACGTAAACATGATGCTCATAAATGACGCGACTATGGGGGAATATAAGGGGAAGTAGTCTGAAGAAGATACTTGGGTAGGTAAGGCTCTTACAAAGGAACCTAAGTTTGACTTGGAACTCAGAAAGGAAACGTTTATGGAAGCTAAGAAGACCTTGGTAGACGTCTCTACTTCACGTAGTAAGGATCATCCAGAGATGGCCCTGGATCCTTCTATGTTAACTACCTTTTTAAAGACATGTATGAAACTACTACACGACAATAAGGCAGTCAAAGGACTACAAGAGTTGATCGCTAGGTGCGCAAGGTCAGGGGAACTGCGCGTAGCTCGAAAAATGGGGAAGCATGCTTTGCACACTGGAAGGGAAATGCAATTGAAAACACAAATTGGAGAATATGAGATGGATCAAGTAATCTTAGACCTGGGTTCGGATGCGAACGTGCTACCAAAGCAGACTTGGGAAAACATGGGCAGGCCCATGTTACAATGGTCTCCTATTCAACTATAGATGGCAAACTAACAAAATATCTTGCCCATGGGGAGATTGCAAGGTGTAATAGTGGATATCAAAGGTGTGATCACACAGATAGACTTCGAGGTAATAGAGATTGTAGATGATAGTAATCCTTACCCTGCGTTGCTAGGAATAGACTGGGCCACGGATATGAATGGAGTCATCAACCTAAAAAAATGGAAGACGATATTCGAGAAAAATTCCCTACGCATAGTAGTTTGGCTAGATCCCACTGAAGGATAGCACTACACTGAACCTATGCACGATGATGGAGACGATGAGGAGCTGGATTGTGTCTACAAAGTAACCGCGCAAAACCAGGATTGGCTAAATCCAAGTGCAGATGGAAGAGTCTCATGGGAACATGCAGAGTCCTACTTTTTGGATTCAGATGAAGAAGATGAACGATGGCACAATCGGTTGAGTGGAGTGACGATGCTAAACTGTAACATGATGATCAAATCACTATGTTTCGTAACCGCCCAAGCTCGAGATCTACTACATATGATGGATTAACAACGGTGGATGAACTATTGAACAATTTTGAGAGTGCAGTACTGGAGCACCAGAGGTTCGATGCATTAAAGTGGGTGCTACGCGCAACACCTACACGTTGGTGGGGAACACATGAAGGGAAGTTTGAAAACTGGTGCGACTATAGAAGGATGATGCGGCTAATGTTTGGGAAGCCAGAATTACAAATAACCGATAAGTACAATGGACGTGATGACCCATGCATGCACCTCAAAAAATGGACCAAAGCCTATGGTGAAGAGCCATAGCCTGAATGGGTACACTTATTTTATCATACCCTAAATGTCATCCCAAGAAACTGGCATACCAAGACAGAACTTTGACATGGTATGGTTGAACGAGATATCTTGCGCAAAGGATTTTTGTTAACGTTCTTATTTGAAGACCATTGGGCGGATACTGTTGACGATGCACTACAAGTTGTGAAAGCTACCATTTTCAAAATACTATAGGAACCACAAGAAATAGTTCCACCAGTATGGTCACATCGGTTAAACCATGCCCTATAATGTTACAACATGAAAATGGAGGATGATGAGGATGACCCTCGAAATATTAATATTCCGGAAACTCACGAAGTTCAAGGACCATCAATCAAGGACCCCGACATCACCACGCCGACGAAAACAAAACAGGTTAACATTGGTATAGATGCGGAGCCGAAGTACGCAATGCTTGGGGACTATTGGGATGATGCCACGGTGGCTAAGGTCGTCGAGTTACTTTGCGAATATCAAGACTTATTCCTGACCAAAATAACAAAGTTAAAAGGGATTCTCGATGACCTAGGGATGATGAAGATAACATTGAAATCGGACGCAAATCTATTTAAATAACGTCCCTACTGTTTGAATCTGAAGTATAAGGAAAAGGTCCACGAAGAATTGGAAAAAATGCTTGCAGCAAGTTTTATTGAACCAGTGGAAGAGTCTGACTGGGTGAGTCCTATGATAGTGCAGGAGAAAAAACTGAAAGGTGAAATTCGAATCTACCTGGACCTCCGAAAACTAAATGATGCCCGTGTTCATGATCCATTCTCGACACCATTTACAAATGAAGTCCTGGAGAATGTTGGCAGATAGGAAGCATACTCATTCACGGAGAGGTTCTCAGGGTACGATCAGATCAAGATTGTGCCAGAAGATAGGAGCAAGACAACCTTCGTGATCGAATGGGGTTGTTTTCAGTACACTGTTATGCCCTTTGGGCTAAAGAACACGCCAATTGATATTTTCACGCATAATAGTGGTCGTGTTAAAGGTATTCATCCATAAGTTTTTGGAGGTTTATTTTGACGATTGGAATATATTTGGGCTAGTCAAGAAACATATAGCGAACTTACGGTTGATGCTAGATACTTGCCGATGACACCAGATTGCACTGAATCTTAAGAAGTGCACCTTCCTTGTCCCCTTTGGAAATTTTCTCGGCCATGTGGTCTGTAGACAAGGCCTAATCGTGGACTGTGAAGCCTTGGTAGCACGTCTCGTCGTATCGACGAGTGACTCGGGATGAGTCATGATGATTGTGTCGGGGGCCTGTTGGGCAGTGGATCCCCTAGCGTAACGATTTTGGAGCTTAAAGTCCACAATTTTGGGTATTGGTATTGTAAAAGCTCCGCGAAGTGCGCAGAGCGCAAATTGTAATGGGTCAAGTCTAAGGGTAGTTCGGCCTAAAATATTGTAAATTAATCTAGAATGTGTCGACCTAACCACGGTCCGCGGACCATGGCAATGTATAAATAAGAGCGAGGCTCTAAGTGTAAAAGGAAACTTTTTGTGAGGTAAGAAGCAATATGGGTGTTTGAATGTAGCATTAGATCTGAGTTTATAAGTCCAATTTTTGGGTTGTAATAGGAGATAGAAGCACCGTAGCTATGTGCGTGGAGGCCTAGTAGAGTCTGCAGCTATGTGTGCAGGGTAGGAAGTGGATTGTAATTGGAAAAAGGAATTAATAAAGATAAGTTGGTTTTGGAATATTTCGTATTTGTTCTATATTCTGGCTTATGCATCTGTTTACAATTTAATTACGCGCATGTCTGGTTATGTTAAATGGTAACTGAAAGTATTGTGCTTTACTAAGTTAATTCAAGATCTATAATAATATTAAGCACAGAAAAGGTAAGTTGCATTTGTGCTCGACCTCCAAGCCAAGCGAAGGTAGTTACTCTGACAGGCGACTGCACGGAAGTAGAACATCACATAGGATCAACTCACGTACTTCCAAACCTCATCAAGACATCCCTACGATGTGAAAACTCGGTTCCGGCACCCTCCCATACTACCTCAGGTGAGACCTCAGTCTGCGCTCCATGGACTGTTGCCGAAGGGGCCGGTAGTTTCGAGATTTGTTTGCCTAAACATTTCTGAACCTTGGTCAGGCCCTAATAAGCCAACAAAATGTGTTAAAACATAAATTAAAGAATAAAAAATATTTAAAAATGACATGTTTTTCTTTTTCTTTTTCAAGCAAAGTGGAGCCTAGGTCGGAGCTAACCGTACTTTCAATGGAAGAATGATTTGAATGATCTCCACAATAGTGGGTTGTTGTTAAAAGCTAGATTTGAGCTAGAGTTAGTTTTAATGGAAGAATGATCTACTTAATAAGTTTTAATGGAAGAATGACCTACTTAATAGTAGGATGTTGTCACCAAAGTTGTGTAGGACCCAATGGAGCATGGACACCCCATGGAATAGTTTATTTCCCCCCAATTGGCTTCACATCCTCAACCCCGATGAAATTTTAACATGTGACTTGATGAGATATTAACTATACAAATAAAGTAAAGTAGTCTACACCTCATAGGTTAAACAATATTATAAATATATTATAATATATATAATATATAAAAGAAAAGCAACAAGTTAGCATATAAGAAGGCGTCCTCATATATGTCATGGCCATGATAATTACAAAAATTTGTTACTCTTGATATTGTTGTCTAATTTCGTCAAATTATTCAATGAAAACAAGATTATTAACTTGTGTAAGTTCTTAAGACTAGTGCATCCATATAAATTAAATGGTTGGTAAATGCTAATAAACCTTAATCCATAATAAGTATTAAAAAACTGTTTTTTTATTTTTTTCCATGTTGTTCATGGATTCAAGAGGTCAGTGATTGCTACATCCATGAAATATTTGTACCGGGAAGATCCACTCGAAGGGATCACTACTTGTGGGCTCAACTATTTGCTACATCCATGAAATATTTGTACCAGGAAGATCCACTCGAAGGGATCACTGTTCGTGGGCTCAACTATCAAGCTTGACCCTGAGAGTGTCGAGAGAATTGAACCTGTGACCGCTCAATAACGAAAATGCTTTAATGACAAGTACTTGACCAATTGAGAACCTTTAGGAAAAAAAGAACTTCATCATACATCTTAAGTTGCTAAAATTTAAAAAAAAAAATCATAAAAAATATATATTAATAACTTATTAAATAATATAAATATTAAAGATTAAGCCTATATAAACCCAGATTAATTATGAAGATTCTTAAATAAACTTATATAATACTCAACTGACTTATAATATTACATGCTCAAAAACCAAATCATTATTTTGTTTATATAACATTTTTTAATTAATATATTTATATAAAATATATAACTATTTATAGATTAAGCTAATCATTTATTATATTATAAAATATTTTATACCAAATTTACTTTTTAATATCCACCTAGATAGTAATAATTATTTAAAATATTAAACTAACTTCCAAAATAAACCTATTAATTCAAAACATATTCTTCCCTATACACTAAAAGGCACCGAATACTAGAGCACGCAGCGAAGTTTAGACAATACTTGCCATCCTGGCTATCGAACTGAGGTCTTACATGGAGCGACAGCAACGTGCAAGTCGTGGGAAAACCTTTATATACTTTTTCCGAGGATTAATTTAATCTCGTTTTCGCTTTTGCACATAAAAGAAAGTAAGTCCATACATTATATTTTATCTGTGACTATTTCTAGGTGTTTACAGGAGATACCTTATTTTTAATGACGGCCGTTTGAGAGGACGCAATAACCATGAGAGTTAAAAAGGAGTGAATGAACATGCAGCAGAAGATCAAGAATTAGTCAAACTTTAATTGACTTTTCAAATATTTGTGTATTAATTTACCAAATAGTGGGGAACTCTTTGTGAATCACGCCCACGCATGAAAATGGGATTCAATAAATATTCAATAAAAAGATGAAGCGTTTATCATTCAGATAAGTCCGTTGTGTTCATCCCATTGGAGGGGTTTTCTTGCAGAGTTCCGGCGAGAGGGAAGCTTGTATTTATGGGCTCTCTCTTCAGTGCTTGCGAATCCTCATTCTGTGGCATCTCAGGCGATCATCAATGTGTTGAAGTTATAATTTCCCTGCACGCGGACCAGCATTCAACGCTGACCGTTTAACCCCTGAAACCACCCAGCAGCAAACCTAAACCGCCGGGATGCCATCGCACCGTTCTTTGGCAAAAGTGGTTTCCGTATGAAGTTGCTCCAACGCAGACATGTGAACTACCGTGACATCATCACCTGACACTTTTCGGAAGGTAACACTCAGTCAACTCACCCCTTCCGATATTGATTTCACTCGTCCGATGACCTCCAGCATTTACCACCGTCGATTTACCACAGTGCAACTTTGGTGTAAAGTACTGTGAGAAAGGTGTTCCGATATGATATGCATCCTCCGCCGTTCGATTAAAGTGTTCTCTCTCTACCGTTGGATTCAAGGGAAGGTTCACTGCCGTTAAAATCTTCAAAGTACATACGGGGGTCTGATGAATTATAAATACAGTGTGGACCATACCTTACGTCCCATACCTAAGTTAATACATTGTCATATTTTTGGTAAAGTTTTAATACGGCGGGTTAATACAAAGTATGGGCATAAATTTAATGTAAGTTTTTTTTATTATTTCGAAATGTATGGTATACGTTTTAGTAGGAGCGTTGGCTCCAGGTAATTGAGTTTTTTCACACGGGGTGAATGTGAAGACCAATTCGCAGCAGCGAATGAAAAATACAGAGAAAATATTGTATTGCAGGTGATTCGCAGTAGCGAATGGAAACCAGAAGGAAGGCGAATAATTTTTCTTGGGTTTGAAATGTTTAATGAAGAAATGGTAAGAGCAGCAGCAAAGTAATTTTTTTTTGTAATGTAAGAAGTAAAAAATTGCACAGCAGTGCAGGAGGAGAAGGAGAAGTGAATGAAGAAAACCAGTGAGTTGTTTTGTTTCCAAAACCATGAATTGTTTCACACAGCAGTGAAAAGGTAAATCTGTAAATCCCTGTAAGTTTTGTTTTCACACAACAGTGAATGTAAATGAAATATTTACACACAGTGGTGTAAA
>APFE031376871.1:0-11404 GCA_000404065.3 Pinus taeda
AAGCTCCTCTTAAAGGAGAAGCACGAGATCGTGTCCGAACCAGTGTGGGAATCAATCCTTCCTCATTGGGAACGATGCCAGATATTCACGTATTAAAAACGGTAAACCTCGGATTAACCATTGTCGAGGAGATTGGGGTCACTTGTTGGTAAACCTTGGATTATGTCAAGGAGACTTCAAGGGGATTGAGCTTGCTACTCTGCCCTTCTGTGCGTATCGGATCATAGACTGTTCCCCCAGGTATATTTGTTTCCATTGGTAACCATAGTGACCATATTCTATAGGATTCTTCCTAAGGCGACGGTGGTGGGAAGATCCCATTGTACCTGGAGCAGACGTCGGCCAGACTCACTTGGATTTTCTAGGGGGTTCTCTTCACTTGAGATGGTTTAGTGGAGAAACTTGTGCTAGTCTATTCATTAAGTAGGTTGTCGAGGTAACTGTTCCAACCACTATTTCTGTATTGAACTTTGCGACGTTGGATTTCATCACCAACTAGTGTTTTCAGTACGGAAAGTTACTATTTGTGTGTGGTTTGATCTCCTCGATTCTTTAGGCATGTGATTCAATTTTTTTGATTTTTTAGAGGCTTTAGGTGGTTTTCATTGAGATTTTACTTTGTTTTCGTTTGGAGTAGTTAACATTTTTAACCGTGGATGAATTACCGAGGAAGTCCTGTAGACTTCGGGGCCAACCTCCTGAGTTTTCATCGAGCCAGCCTGAAGGGCTACGGGCCCTGGTAACTCCTAGAGACAGTAGAGTTGGGTCACCTGAAGAAGGAGAGTCTTCTTTGGTGGTACATCCTGATTTTCAAGCTTTACTAGCAGATTATAATCAACAGTCTGTGTCTGTTTCCGAAGTTACTAGTAGTGTTTCATCTACTAGTGATATAGGTGAAGAACCTGAAATATCTGAACCCGAAACTGACATTTCCGCTACTCCAACATTAGGGTTTGCCTCTCCAGCTTCTAGTGGTCCTAGTTCACCTAGGGTAGAAAGAATAATTACCCAAAATCTTCCTTCTGGACTAATAGTTATTGAAGAACTTGCTATTCTGGAAAAAGAAGAAGGCATCCCTATCCCTGAAGATCGACCTATTATAGATCTTAGGGAGCGTGAATTAATCTTTTACAGTCCACCTAGGAGCAGTGCTTGGTATCTTTCATTGACTAATTTTTTGGAAAACCTGGGACTAAGTTTTTCACCACCTCATATTTCTTATCACCCAACACCTAGAGGTTTCTATCCTCCGTTAAATATGTCAAGACAGTCGTCCATGTTTTCTCAATCTTCGAAAACTTTTTTGTACAGCGGTCCTTCTGTTCCCGCTAGGTATCAGTTGATTTCTGGTACTTTTTCGGGAGCATCTCCTCAACCTATCGAACAAGGGTTATTAACTGGAAATAATGGTACTAAGCCATTGAGTGTAGAAGATATTTTCATGATGTCAGCTGCTATTCCTAATCCTTAACCTCAAGGTGGCCAGTCACCGCCTGGGGGGTAGCCTCAAAATCCTCAAGTATCGCCTGGGGGGCAACCTCAAGGTACCCAATTTCCACTTGGGGGGCAACCTCAAGGTACCAAAATCCCACTTGAGGGGCAACCTCAAGGACAGTACATACCTACGAGACAGTATGTTCCTCAAGGTCAACCACAGACTCAATATGTACCTCAAGGCCAACCCTAGTATCAATATGTACCTCAAGGCCAACCCCAGTATCAATATGTACCTCAAGGTCAACCCCAGTATTAGTACGTGCCTCAGGGTTATCAACCCCAAGGTCAGTACCAAACCCAAGGTTACCAACCACCTTCCGGTCAATCATATGTTCAAGGATCTGGAAATGCACCGTTGAATTATCAACCCTATCCTCAACCCAGTTATGGTCCTCAATATTCTCAACCTGTTATGGGTCCGTAACCCGGAATGAACGTACTGTGGGATCCATCTCAATCCCAACAGGTCTTGCAATTGAATGTACAGTTGTTATCTCAAACTGGACAACCCTTGGTTTCTGGTTCACCCCAGCAACCTGTCCAGTCTACTATTCAAACTTCTGCACCTTCTGTAGTTTCTCAGCCTGGGCCTAGTACGCCTCGTACTCCACCCCAAACGGCTACTGCAACTGCTGCAACATCTGTTCCATCTACCCGACCTACTTCTGGAGTATCGACAGCTCCAGTTTCTACTGTTCTTTACCTTAGTCTGGACCCACCATCCACACTTTGGTTCAGATGCCTGTAGGACAACTTGGTTTAAGTACGGTTGTCACAAGTTAACCTCAATTTACTCATCAACCGTACGAGGGACAGTACCAATTCAGTACTGCTGTGCAGCAACCAGTCTATCAGTATCAACCGTACCCTGGGTATACATATCAACAACCTCAACAACCCCAGTACGGTCCGGTTAATCCTGGTTTTCCAGGAGGATATAATATCCCAAATGCAATTCCAATTCCAAGTTATCCTGGATATCCTCCTCCTGGGGCTGGTCTGACGACCTAGAGTTTTAGGGACCCTAATCGCCAGTTACCGTTTATCGCAACTTTGGACTTGCCTGAATTGTCGCGCCTTACGAACAATCCAATTAACTATCTTCCATTTTTGCCGCCAATGCCGAATAAGTTGCCTAGTGATATTCCTAAGTTTGAAGGTAAACCAGGAGAGGACCTGTCGAACCATGTAATGACTTATCACCTCTGGTGTGCGTCTAATTCCATTTCAGATGATTCAATCCGTTTAATACTTTTCCAATGCACTCAAATTGGTCTTGCGGCCAAGTGGTACATTGAGTTACCGCGAGCCACTTTTTATAACTTTAGTCAGTTAGCTACTTTGTTTTTAACTCATTTTCAGTTGCTAGTCAGATATGACAATGGCACGGAATTATTAACTTCGTTAAAGTAGTCAATTTCGACTTACATTTCAAATCACATTCATGAATGGAGACGTCGACGACGTTTAGTGAAAGTTTTTATCCCGGATCAGACCTTAACCGAATGGTTTGTAAAATCTTTACTACCCAAGATCACTGAGGATGTAGCTAAGGCTGGAGTCGTTACTGAGGAGAAAGTAATTGCTCAAGCATAGTACCTTGACTTAGTTTATACTCAGTCAGGAACATTACACGAGAAAATCCCCGATCTTCCCATGAAAAATCAAATCGTTGCAGCTCCTTCAGGGTCTCATGTCGCTGATGGTATGATTGGTATGGTTAATACCAAAAGTAAGAAGAAGTCTTCAAAGAATTATTCTCCTATCATAACCTTTCCATATTCCGCCGATATTCATGTTGTAGAGTCATCTATAGCCAAACCAAAATCCGGTGGTAAGAAGAAAGGGAAGAAGAAAAATAAAACAGATAAAAATTCGAAAGAGAAACCAGAAAAAGCGGAATCAACTGATGAGAAACGCAAACCTCATTATCCTTGTCTCATTTGTGATGAAGAGCATTTTACGCGAGACTGCCCTCATCGTGTAGAGGTTGCGAAAATTGTCAAAGGTTCCCAAACTCCTGCTGTTTTGAAGGATCCTGTTCCAAGTCAAGACAATAAGATGATAGGTTCTTCCTCAAATGCCAACGAAGAACCCATATTGATGATGTCCCATGTTAGGATTGCGACTCGATCGCAAGATTATGGAAGTAAAAGTCCTGTTGATGGTAAAGAAGTAGAATCTTCTCATTCTAACCCATCAACCTCAGCTCCCGGTTCTAATCCACTATAGATCGAGAAACCTAATCCAGACTTAGTAATCAAACCGCCCGCCAAGGGTATACTTCGAAAGTCAGCTTTCAATCCACATGCGAGAGCGGCTCAGAACTATAACATTGTTGAAGATTTAGTTGTTTCACCTTCAGCAATATCGGCTTTGGAAGTGTTGTAATCATGTCCAGCACAACGTAAACTACTTTTGTCGGCTATAGGAGCTATTGACGTTCAGGACTCGAACCTTATAATTTTCGATCTAGAAAATAGTACACCGTGTTTACCTCATCAAATGGCTGTCCAGATTCTCGTGATAGTAAAAAACAGACCTATTCATAGGACTGTGATTGATGAGGGAGCCTCAACATGTATTATGTCGATACAATGTTGGAGATCGCTTGGTTCTCCTTCGTTAAATCAATCCCCGACGATTCTAAAGGCCTTTGATGGCCGTGGGTTTCATCCTTTTGGCATTCTGCAGGATTTATCTATAGGGGTTGAAGGAAAAACCGTTAATCTAGATGTGGAGGTGGTTGATGCCCCTCTAGATTACAACCTTCTCTTGGGTCGTAGTTGGTCTTACGCTATGACAGCTATCGTTTCATCGGTCTTTCGGCTTATAAAGTTCCCTCATAATGGGAAGATCGTAACCTTAGACCAGCTGTCATACTTTTCGTTCGACCCAGCCTTTGCTGAAAGCATTCAACATGTCGGTAAAACGACTATCCCGTATAAGGATGTTGGAGTAGGACTAGTTAAATATGCCGATTTACTGGGAACTTTTCCTTTTCCTCCTATCAACGCATTGTCTTCTATTGCAACCATTCATATGATTTCGTCAGACACCATTGTTTATGATGATCCTTGGATCGTACCTTCTGAATCTGAGATAGACTCATTTGGTGATGTTATGCCTTTGAGTGCATATGAAATTGCGTATCAGGCTGTGCAGTCGTTCTCCGACACATCTTCAACCAAAATTGACTTAATGAATGTGGTCCATGAGGAATCACTTTCAACGTCAAACTCGGATTCGATAACGTTTTTTGAAATTGTTCAAACAGATGAGCAAATTCGTGAAATCATATGTGTCGATGATTTACCATGGGAAGATCTTCATCATAGATCTTCATTTTTACCCGAGAGTGATCGTTTTGAAAATGATTTTTCATCAATTTTTATGGCTGAATATGTCAAGGAAGCTCAGAATCCAATGAAACATCCTGATTTAGAGTTAAACTTGGGAAATATTTCTCGAACTATTCCTCTTGAGATTTCGGTTAAGCCTGGAATTGTTGAAAATGTTCATATAGGTGCCTCTTGTACGGAAGATGAAATTCAAACATATAAGGCTCTATTTCAAGAATTTCGCAACGTTTTTTCCTAGTCATATGAAGAAATGCCAGGAATTGACCCCGCAATTGTTGTTCATGAAATCAAAAATTACCCGGATGCTAAATCCGTCCGGCAACGTTTGCGTCAGATCCACCCAAGAAACGCTGCTGCAATTAAAGCAGAAGTTGAAAAATTACTCAAAGCAGGTTTCATTTATCCGATCCCGTTAACGGATTGGGTATCGAATATTGTTCCTGTTAACAAAAAGCAAGGGACAATAAGAATATGTATCGATTATAGGGACATTAATCGAGCCTGTCCAAAGGACAATTACCCAACTCCCTATATCGATCAAATCATCGATGCTTGTGCCGGCAGTGAAATATTCTCCTTCATGGATGGTTTTTCCGGATACAATCAAATCAATATTGTACCTGCTGATCAACCAAAAACGGCTTTCATTTGTCCATGGGGGACATTTTCTTATTGCAAATTACCTTTTGGGCTTAAGAACGCCGGGGCAACTTTTCAAAGGGCCATGTCTTATGCTTTTCATGATATCAAGCACATTGTGCAACCCTATCTCGATGATTTGCTTGCTCATTCATTACATCGAGCTGATCTTCTCATCCATTTACGCGCTATGTTTATGAGGTGTAGGCATTATCGGATTAGGTTGAATCCCCACAAGTGTGTTTTCTGTATCGAAACGGGTCAGTTACTGGGGTTTGTTGTTTCGAAAGCCGGCATTCGTGTCGATCCCTCGAAGGTTGAAGCCATTGTCAAATTGCCTCCTCCTTCGAGTCTTTGCCAACACCAAAGTTTGCAAGGGAAAGAAAACTTTTTACGACGATTCATTCTGAACTACGCCAAGATCACAAAGGGTTTTACCCGGTTGTTGAAACAGAGTACTCGATTATTTTGGGATGAGATAGCTGAGAAATATTTTGATGCACTAAAACACGCGTTGACCCATGCACCGTTGTTGCATCCTCCCAACTACAACCAATACTACTTCTTGTATCTTGCTGTCTCCCATTCCACCATCGGAATGGTGTTAGCTCAGGAATTTGAATTCGGTACTGAACATGTGATATATTACCTTAGTCGAACTTTAAATCCAACTGAGCTAAAATACTCACATGTGGAGAAATTGGCATTGGCAGCCGTTCAAGCTATCCAAAGTTTTCGTCATTACATTTTACTACGTAAAACTACAGTAATTTCTAATTGCAACCCTATGATCTATATTTTGACCAAGCAATTGCTAGGGGGCAAGTACTCCAAATGGATTGTGATCTTGCAGGAGTTCGACTTGGAATTTGAAAAGTCTAAGTCAAAGAAATCTTTAGTTTTTGCGGAGTTAATGTGTGACTTCTCGCGTGCTGACACGGAAACTGTGGCGGAGGAGCCCATTGCGGACAAATCCTTGTTTCTAATCAGCACTTTAGATCCATGGTATGGAGATATCATCATTTATCTCCAAACCCAATCCTTTCGGCCAGAAATTTCACGGTCAGAACGTCGAAAAATACGATTCCAGTCCCAATAATTCAGAATTATTGGAGATACTCTTTATCGTCGTGGGGAGGACTCTGTTTTTCGACGTTGTTTAACTCATGAGGAAGCTGAAAGGGTCCTAAATGAATGTGACTCTGGAGAGTGTGGCGGTCATATGTCTGGGTATGCCACACCCCAAAAGATATTGCGCGCTGGCTACTTCTGGCCGTCTATGTTTAAAGATTGTATTAATGCGGTCCAAAAATGCCACAACTGCCAAATTTTTGATTGAAAGATGCGCGCTCCACCTGCTCCTCTCCACCCTATAATTTCCGTTGGTCCTTTTACCAAATGGGGTATCGATTTTATTACATGTAACCCTCACTCGGCCAAGGGGCATGTGTATATCATCCTTGCGGTAGATTATTTTACCAAGTGGGCCGAGGCATTGCCTACATTTGAGGCAGACGGCAAAACAACTGTGATTTTCATGTTCAATCATATAATTTCTAGGTTTGGTGTTCCACAAGTGGTTATCACTAATCATGGGCGTCATTTTCGAAACGTTATGATGATTGAACTTACAGGCCAACTTGGCTTGCGTCACGATAGTTCAACTCCTTATTATCCACAAGCTAATGGTCTGGTTGAAGCCATCAACAAAGTTCTAGTCATCATGATCCGACGAATCATTGGGATTCACCGTTCGAATTGGCATAGCATGTTGGCATTATGGCTAAAGTCTTGTCCTTGATGGAAACCCATTCAGGTGATAGACCACAGTACTTCAAGATTAGCAGCAGAGATTGATGATCAACTATCAAATATGGAAGAAAATAAGGGGTACACAGGTACACCTTACAGAAAGTGCATACCCGCAAGTACACCGTGAAGGGACCGCGTCCTAATACGCAGATAAGCCGTCCAGGAGGTGCATACCCCAGTGCACACATTTAAAGGCAAAGAAAAGCACACGTGGGGTTTCTTATGTTTAACTAGCCGACGATATTTGTGTTTCTATGGTTTTGGCTCGTGGTATTGATCCATGTTTTTAGGAGGAGCTTGCATATATAAAGCAAAGGAGATCATTTGGCTCATGAATGTGCTTGGGTTGAACATCTTATGAGAGCTAGATCTGAAATATCATGATCTCTTGGGTGTAATGTCTAGATCTAAATAAGGCGAATCTACTGATGAATTGAGATCTCTTCGGCGCATGATCAGATCTGTAGATCTGATTGTCTGGGTTGTTCTTAAAGTCTTGAAATTATCTATGCCCGAAGGTACGCAGGTACAGTGAAAGAAAAGTGCGTACATACGCTGGGATGAAGCGTTTCAGGTGCGCCGGTACGCAGGCACAGAAGGGTTTCAGGTGCGCCAGTACGCAGGCACAGAAGGGTATCAGGTGCGCCGGTACGCAGGCACAGAAGGGTATCAGGTGCGCCGGTACGCAGGCACAGAAGGGTTGCAGGTGCGGAGGTACGCAGGAAGATCAAAGGACACAGTGTGTAGGTAAGCAGGTGAGCAGTTCAGTTACCTGCTTAGGTAAGCAGGTGAGCAGTTCAGTTACCTGCGTAGGTAAGCAGGTGAGCAGTTGAGTTACCTGCGTACCGTAAGCAGGCTGTACATGGGTGAAGCTGCTTACTTCTCTTGAAATCTCTGTATATCATTGTTGTGTTGTGGGTTGGTTCTATTATTGTTGATTTGGGTACTACAGTTGACTAGGTGATTTTTCTTATACTTGATGATCATTTGATGCTTATGGATCCAATTTGAAAATTTATGAAAAGTGGTCCTTGAAAAGAAGTAGGGGGTTGTAGCTCCCTTCCAGGAGAGACTGGAAAACGAGAGAGAGTTGTAGCTCTCTGCAGGTTGCAGCCTGCGTACTGGTAAAGGACTGCAACAGTACAAGACCATTGTAAAAGGAGTTCCTAATTTGAAAGAAGATAGAGACATATTGCAGCAGGTGGTTTTCACCCACATTGGGTTTCCACCTTATATCTGGTGTTCTTTGATGTGACTGTCTGTTTTTCTTGTTCATGCTCATTAATTTATGGTACTGATATGCAAAAATAATTCAAAGTATAAATAAGGAAGAATTGGTAAAAGGACTAGATAATACTGATTCACCCCCCCTCTCAGTATTATTTCCAACAATTGGTATCAGAGCAGGTCCTTCTTAAGAAGCTTGATCGCTTGAAGGAAGATCTTTCATCATGAGCAACTACGAGAGGGAAGCATCTATCAGGCCACCGGTTTTTGATGGGACAAACTTCAATTATTGGAAGGTAAGATTTACTGCCTATCTTCAATCTCTTGGTACAGAAGTTTGGAACATCGTAGAGACAGGCTATGCTTTTCCTTCAACTACTCCTACAGATGTAGACGAGAAAAAGAAGTATGAAACAAATGCAAAAGCAGTCAGTACCCTATTAGGATGTATATCCCAATCGGAATTCATGAAGGTAATGCACTATAAATCCGCAAAAGAGATATGGGACAAAATTGTCACGAGCTATGAAGGAGATGAACAGGTAAAGCGTGCCAAACTTCAACCTCTTAGGATTCAGTATGAGACTCTCAAGATGTATAATGATGAAAGTGTGGCTAACTATTTTCTTTGGGTAGATGAAGTTGTTAATTGTATGAAAAATTTGGGTGAAGAAATAAAAGAGGCTATTGTGGTTGAAAAGGTTCTAAGATCATTGTCCCCCAAGTTTGAATCTAAAGTATCTGCAATAGAAGAAAAAGAAAATCTATGAATTCTTACTATGTCTCAGCTACATGGAATTCTTACTGCTTATGAAATGATAAAGGGAGATCCATCAAATAGAAGAGAAGTTGCTTTCAAGGCATCAGACAAAGGAGATTATTATGAATCAAGCCACGTCCTAGAAGAAGAGGAAGAAGAATCAAACTTTGTCAGAAATCTTCAAAGGGGTTCTGGAAGGTTCAGAGGTAAGTTTCCTATTAAATGCTTTGCTTGTGGAAGAGTAGGTCATTATGCTGCAAAATGTCCTTATAAGGATAAAGGAAAGGAACCTGCTAGATGGAACAAGAAACAGAGTGCAAGTAAGAAAAGCTACTACACTCATGAAGACAGTGATGGTCTATCAAACAGTGATGAAGATGAACGAGGTAATGAATATAAATTGTTAATGGCATTTAAAGATGATGATTATATGGATGCTATAGATGTGGATTACTTTCATGAAGAAATTACTAAACTTAAGAGATGTATAGAAGAGAAGAATATGATCATTGATACTCTACAATTTCAAATTGATGAAAAGGAAAGACATATTGAAAAATTAGAAGGTGAAAATTGTTGGTCTTAGAAAAGAGATTGAGAAAACAAAAGCTATTAATCTTAAGTTTGTCAAAGGATCTGAAACTTTGGATGAGATTATCAATGTGCAGCGGTCTCCTCTAAACAAGACAGGTTTGGGCTATAATGGAGAAACTTCTCAGGCATCCACCTCAAAAAGTTATCTTGATGCAGCAAGAAGAAATGAGCAAAAGCACAATGAAGACCATCAGGTAAAACAGGGACGAATTGCAAACAGAAACTATCAGGGGCAATCCATCTTAAGGGTGAAAAAAAGCTATAACCAGCCACAGGAAAATCTTCTCAATTTGGTTCAAGAATAGATGACAAGAGAAATTACAATCAATTGGATGGTAGATTCGATAACCGCAGAAGTTTCTTCAATGGACAATGCTTTTCTTGCCATAACTTTGGTCACAAAGCAGCTCAATGTGTTGCATATAAAACAATAATGACTAGGGAAGCTCAAAAACAAAGAAGTATGACCGGGATTACAAAAAGGACCTATAACAACTTTTCGGTTCTTGAAAATGAAGTTGAATGTTCAATTTGCAATAACTTTGGTCATGAAGACTCTGAATGCAGGAGCAGGTTTCAGCAGAGAAAGGAACAAGCCTCAAGCACCAAAACATGGAGAATAAAGGAACAACAAACAGAAAGATGTGGGATAGCATTTTATGAAGAGGGACAGGAAAATCTATGGTACATTGACAGTGGATGTTCGAAGCATATGACAGGTGATAAAGAAAAACTTGAGTCATATTCTGCTCTAGAAAAAGGAAAGAAAGTCTCTTTGGGAAATGATACTCCTGCAACTATAAAAGGAAAAGGTATTGCTCAGTTAAAAGAAAAGGTCAAGGCTGGAAATGTTTTGTATGTTGATGGATTGAAACATAATCTTCTAAGTGTCAGTCAGATGTGTGATCAAAAAACCGAGGTGATATTCAGATCAAATGGATGTCTTGTTCGTGATCTTGATACAGGTAAAACAGTGATCAAAGGCAAAAGAACTCCAAATAATCTGTACATATTTGAAGAAGGACAACAACAATGCTATCTAAGCAAGGACGATGAGCACTGGTTATGGCATCGGAGGTTGGGACATCTAAGCTTTTCACAAATAAGGAAAGCATGCAAATATCAGGCAGTTCGCGATCTTCCAGATATCAAAATTCCTGACAACAACATATGCAAATCATGTCAGTTTGGAAAACAAACCAGAACTAACTTTCTAGAGAAGGAAGGATCAGCTAGCATGCCTCTTGAGCTAGTACATACAGATACATGCGGTCCTTTCAGAAAAAGAACACCTCGAGGACAAGAATACTTGATATTATTCATTGACGATTTCTCCAGGTTTCTCTGGTTAGGACTTATGAAGCACAAAGATGAAGCATTCGAAAAATTCAAAGCCTTCAAAGCCTTGGCTGAAAATGAATCGGGTCACAAAATTAAGTGCCTCAGATCCGACAGAGGTGGGGACTTTACCTCAAATGAATTTTTTGATTTCTGTGAAGAACATGGGATAAGA
>APFE031376877.1:9458-66249 GCA_000404065.3 Pinus taeda
TATAAGAATGAAAGAAATAGATATCATTTTTTAAATTATAGGTAAGTTAATTGAACCATCATTTTATGTTGAAAGACATGTTTATTTTAGAATAGGCATTCCAAAATTTTAATTTAATTAACATTAATTGATGGACCTCCAAAAGAAGAAAATTATAAGGCCCATCAATCCACTCTTAGGCATATAAAATGATGTTTGAACCCCCATTTTGCACTTAATGGTATATTTTCCTAGCTTAATGAGTTTCGAGAGGATTCAATGTGCTTTTTATTTTCTATGTCCCTTAACATGTTTATTGTGAGGGATTTACATAGATATTAAGCAAATTCTTAGGAATCTAGCATTGGATAGATTTTAAAGACTTTCTCCCTGAAGCAAGAAGACCTAAACTCAGTTGGCTCAGGGAATTCAATGCATCCTCCTATTGGAGTTGGATCTAGAAGAATATCCCTGTTTTTTAGACTTTTTGAGAGGCAATGTAGCTCTCCTCTCAAGGAGGCTACTCCCCACTTGATTTATAAATAGAGGCTCGAATTGGCCCAAAAGGAGGAGTAGAGTAGCAAGTGAAAAAGCAAGATAAGTTTTTTGTATTCTCAAGCAAGTTTTGTAGTCTTGTAATGTAAGATCATATTTTTAGTTAATGGAACCAATGCTTTATTCCAACTCTTAGCTTGGTTTTTCTATAAGGACTCTGAACATCCATGGGATAAGCCCACCCTAGGAGCTTCAAATCCCTCTTGTACTTCTATTGACACTATGCTTTACATTTGTCTTGTTTAGTTTCTAACATTAGCAATTTTCAAAATTATAGTCTCACATCTACCCAAGCAATCATCCAGTCAGGGTTAACATGCGACGAGAGGCCACTATGATATGATTCAACCTCCTAAGTCACATTAAGGAAGTGGAACCGATGGAAAAACACCATACAAACATTCAACATCAGCTACAGGACCCTCATGAACCAATCCAATTTTTTAGATAGCTTACCCTTGGGTCCCACTGAACTTTTGGACAACTTAAGCCTCGGTCTCTCTCATGCTATAAGCATGACAATGTCCATAAACCCAAATTTGCGCTCACACTCCTTATTGTATCATAATGACATGATGCACAAACTCCTTATTGGATCTTTATAACATAGCTTATGGCGGTATTTACATCCATATACATATGTACAAAAACAAACATCACCAAACATATACCAAAATGACACCAAAACACCAAGCGAAAACTGCTTTGCCTCAACTGGAAAACAAGGAAGGATACATAGCCCGCATCTAATCTGCCATCTCCCATGTAGCTTCATCGGGCCCAAAGTGCTTCCACTACATCTTAATTTTCTTGATTGCTCGATTCCTAAGCATGAGCACCTTTTGCTACAATATACATTGAGGCATTGGTTGGAATTCTCCATCTAGTTCCACCTGCAATACAAACTAGTCAATCACATGATCAACATCCTTAACATACTTCTTAAGGAATGATACATAGAAAAAATCATGGACTTTCACTGTCGGAGGCAGTGCAATTCGATAGGTTACTGGCCAATCCTCTCAGCGATATTGAAGGGTCCACAAAACTATGGTTCTAGTTTGATACATGATCGAATCCACAAGGAGCTCTTCTATAGTTTGATGTGCAAGTACACCTGTTCCCTAATCTGGAACTCCTTAAACAACCTATTCCTTTCTACATATATTTCTGGCCTATCATGTGATTCCTTTATATTCTTCTTGATCACTTGTATTTCATGTTCCATGTCTGCCAACATATTTGGTCCAATCAATACCCTGTTAACTAGATCACTCCAATTGATGGGAGTGTTGGAACTCTGACCATACAATGCCTCAAAAGGACTCATCCTCAAAGACTCCTGATACCCATTGTTGTACGTGAACTCTACCAGTGGAAGATACTCTTCCCACTTTTGTTGCTGATGCATCTCGTACATCCTCAACATGTCCTCCAATATCCTGTTGACCCTCTCCATCTGTCTATTTGTTTGTGGATGATAAGTTGTAATGAAGGCCAACTTTGTCCCCAAACCTGCAAACAACTCCTTGGAAAACTTAGAAGTGAAATTTTCATCTCTATCTAACACAATATTCTTCAGAACACCTTGCAGTCTAACCACATCTCTGATGAACACCTGTGCTACATCACTAGCTAAGAACGTAGACTTCACCAGAATGAAATGTGCAAACTTTGTCAATCTATCCACAATAACCATGATAGAATCATTTTGTCTCACTGTCTTCTTCAAACCTGTAATGAATTCCATGGAAATGAGTTCCCATTTCCACTTTGGAATTACAATCGACTGTAACAGTCCACCTGGATGCTTACATTCCACTTTCACTCGCTGACAATCAAGACGTCTAGCCATGAACTTTGCTACATTCCTCTTCAAATTCATCCAATAATGAAATCTCTTCACTGTTGTTAGAGTATTTTGATAACTTGGGTGACCTGAATAAGGTTTCGCATGAAACTCTCTCAGGATCATCTTCTTGAGCTCACTATTGTCCGACACATATATCCTATCTCTAAACCTAACCAATCCATATGTTGTAAGGCAATAATCCACATCCTGTGCACCTGCACCTGCACCTATACCTATACATGTACCATCACCTATACTTATACCTATACTATCACATGTACCTGTACTATCACCTGTACTTGTGCTCTATTGCAACCTATGCACAATATCCATATATTTGACATCCTGCTGACCTGCCTGCAAGATCCTATCTTGTAGATCTGTCCCATGGGAGCTCATATCTATTAAGTGATTTACCTATATCCGTCTGCTAAGAGAATATGCCACTTTGTTCTCTTTACCTTTGATATATCTAATCTCGAAATCAAAATCATTGATCATAGCCAACCAGTAAGCCTGCCTACCATTCAGATTCAGTTGGTCAAATAAATATCGTAAACCACTGTAATCACTCATCAATGTAAATATCCCGCCCAAAAGATAGTGTCCACATCTTCAATGCATGTATAATTGCTGCTAGATCAAGATCATGTGTGGGATAGTTCTTCTCATGCTCATCCAGTTTCTGTGACTCATAGCATACCACCTCTCCATCCTGCATAAGGACTCCACCAAGTCCCTTCTTGCAAGCATCTGTGCATACTACAAATTATTTTTCTGGACGTGCAATCTTTAGCACCAATGCATGTGTCAACAACTACTTGAGCTGCTCAAAACTAGCCTCACACTCCTCTATCCATTCAAACTTCTTACCTTTCCTTTGCAATGATGTGATAGGATAGGAAATATGTGAGAACTTCCCGATGAACCTCCTATAATAGCTTTCCAACCCCATTAAAGATCTCACCTCACACATTATTAGGAGCTACCCACTCCATGATGGCTCTTATCTTTTCTAGATCTAATGCAATGCCCTCCTTGGAGACAAAATGCCCTAAGTAGTGTACCTCAGTCTAAAAGAAACTACACTTGTTGAGCTTAGCATACAATTGATGATCTCTCAACAACCTCAACACTACTACTAAATGTTCATCATTCTCTTCCTCATTTTTAGAACATACCAATATATCACCAATGAACACAATAATAAACTTATCCAAATATAGACGCAACACTATTCATCAAGCACATAAATGTATCTGAAGCATTAGTTAATCCAAATGGAACTACACCAAATTCATAATGCCCATACCTAGTCCTGAATGTGGTCTTGTAAATGTACTCTTCTTTGATGCATAGCTAGTGATATCTGGATCTCAAGTTGATCCTAGAGAACATTGCTGCTCCCTTTAGCTGATCAATCAAGTCATCAATCCTCGACAATAGATAACTATTCTTGATGGTCAGTTTATTCAACTTCCTGTAGTCAATGCATAATCTGAGAGTACCATATTTCTTCTTCACAAATAATACTGGTGTACCCCATGGTGATACGCTCGGCCTAATTATTGCCCCTTGTCCAACATTTATTTCAGATGCAACTTACTCTCAACCAACTCAAGTGTGGTCATCCTGTAAGGTGCTTTTGATGTTGGAGTTTCCCTTGGCACTAACTCAATATAGAAGTCTACCTCCCTATGTGGTGGAAACTCTAAAATTTCCACACGAAACACATCCTTGAATTGATGTAGAACTAAGTATCTTCTCAACACATCTGCATCCTCAACTTCCTTACCTTTATTACTAGAAATGTGCACCGCAAATAACTTACACCCTTTCCTATGACTACACTTTGCCTGCATATCTATAACCATCCTAACTAATGTGGCTTTCTTCTTTCCTTGTAAGACTCTTGGTTCCCCATTTTCATCAACACACTCAATGGATTTGTCATAACAGTCTACCTTGGTTCTATGAGGATACAACCAATCCTTGCCCAACAACATAATGTATGATCCCAACGGTCATACATTCAAATGTGTTGTTGTAGACATACCATTCAAATCAAATGCACAAGCTCTTACCCAAATGATGAACTCGCTTCTTCATACCTGTAGCCAACTACACTAACCAAGATTCTGCATGCAATTCCTTACTCAAACCACACTTATCCACCAATTCAGGACTAACATAGCTATAATTAGATCCAAGGTCAATCAAAATAGAAATAACTTGATCACAAAACTTACCATCCATCTCAATGATAGATGCATGATGCTTTGTCTATTTTTAATCCAATGCTGCATAAATATGTGGAATACTCTGACCAACATCCCTAATAGTCTGTGCCTCCTGTGCAGTGTATATATGAGGTCTACCACGCTAATTTTGCGGACAATCTCTCCTGCGATGATCTTTGCCACAAGTCCAACACTTTATAGGCTTCCAACCAGTCTCCTTGTTCTATTCTCTTGACCGGAATCCCTGTCCTCTATCTGATGTATTGAACTTCGTAGGTGGTGCAACATTCTCCTTGTTATCTATGTCCTGTGGTCTACTACCTTCTTGTCCCATTTTCCTTTGTTCTTTTCATTACCTCTCCAGTATGGCTTAGTCTCAATTATTCACTTCAATTGTTCATAGAAATGCTTCAATTTTTAGATGGCCTCCTCCAATGATCTAGGCTCATTGAACTAAATCCTATCTTTGAATGCAACTAGTAATCCACTAACGAAACTCTGAATCTTAGCCTTCTCCTCCTTGAGGTAAGGCACATACCTCAACAACTCCAAGAATCTGCTAGTGTACTCATCATCTATCATGGATCCCATCTTTAGCTCATAGAATTCTTTCGCCCTATCATCAAAGTATCTTTCCAACAAATAAGTCTTCTTTAATAATCGCTCAAACTCACTCCAAGTCAAATATTCCTCATTTATACCTCCAAAATTCTTCACATATTCCCACCGCAAACATCACACATCCTTTTCTGCATCTACACTTAGCCTGCATAGTGGTAACCATCCTCACTGATGTAGGCTTCTTCTTTCCCTGCAAGGTCCTCTTTTCTCCACTATCATCCACACACTCAATGACCTTGTCGAAACAATCCACTTTGGTTCTGTGAAGGTATAGCCAATCCATACCCAAAAGCATACTATACGAACCCAATGGAAATACATTCAAATGTGTTGCTATAGGCATACCATTTAGTGCAAATGCACAAGCTCTTACCCAATGGTGAACTTGTTTCTTTGTACCTATAGCCAACTGTACCAACCAAGATTCTGCATGCACTTATTTTCTCAAACCACACTTATCCACCAGGTCAGGATGAATATAGTTCATCCACTAGGTCAGGATTAATATAGTTCATCCACCAAGTCAGGATTAATATAACTATAGTTAGATCCAGGATCAATCAAAATAGAAACAACTTGATCACAAAGCTTACTATCCATCTCAATGATTGATGCCTGATGATCCGCCTACTTGTTGTCCATAACTACATAAATATGAGGAATGTTATGACCAACATCACCAACTATATGCGCCTCCTGAGCACTATAGGTTTGGGGTCTACCACCACTCTGGCACTATAGATAATCCCTCTTATGATGATCCTTACCACATATCCAACACTGCAATGGTTCCCTATCACTGCCCCTAGCTTGCTACTCTCCATGTCCCTTCTCAATTGTATTGAATCTCTTGTAAGGAACTGCATTATCTTTCTCACTTGCATCTTGAGGTCTTCCTCTCTTTGGTGTCCATCTTCCTTTATCTTTTTCATTTATTTTCAAGTCATGTTCGGCTCAAATTTTCACTTTGACTACTCATAACAATGCTTCAAATTTTAGATGGCCTCCTTCGACGATATAGGCTGATCAAACTCAATCCAGTCTCTGCATGCAACTGAAAAACCACTGATGAATATTTGAACCTTAGCCTTCTCCTCTCTGAGGTAAGGCACATATTTCAATAGCTTCAAAAATATACTAGTATACTCCTCATCTGTCATAGAACCCATCCGCAACTCATAAAACTCCTTAGCTTTGTCATCATAATACCTCTTAGACAAGTACTTCTTCTTGAAGATACTTTAAAACACATGCTAAGTCAAATCATCCTCATGTATGTCCTTGACATTCTTAATGTCTACCCACCAAATATGCACTTTACCTTTGAGATTGAAAAGGGCTATCCTTGCTTTCATGTTTTCTAAGTAATCATACAATCTAAAGAATTTCCTCATGCCAAGCAACCAAGCCTCCACATCTTGCGATTTCTTCATCTCTCCATCAAAGGTAGGTGTCTTTGCCTTCTTGAACTCATCCAACAAGTATCCCCTATCATTCCTCCTGTATGGATGATAATGATGACGATCATCATGTCTATCAGAACCAGAACTAGAGTAATACCTATGTCTGTCATCACTCCTAACCAGAGTGTCTAACATCCTGCCATTTCTGATAGTGTCAGATCTATTTGACCTATGTCGACTATGACACCTACTGCCATATGCTCCATTAGTTTTTTCCTCATGTCCATGCCTGATCTAAAGAAGTCCCTGTTGCTGCAAATCTAACAAACTCTGAAGTAATATTGCATTCATTATTGCTTGTTTCTCTTTTGATTGCATGATTTTATCATTGTCTTCTTTACAACTCCTTATTTCTTCCTTCAGGATTCTCAATGTGTCTGTCAAGTCAGTGCCCCACACCACACTACCCATCTGATGCATAGGGAGATTCTATGTAGTCTACCACCTTGCTAGCCATCTGATCTCTTTCTTGCAAGGCATACTATTTTAGCTAAACCAAATCACCATAATTCAATGTACCTTAGCATACTCGGCGAGGACACCTTGTCTGCAAGATCATCAAATCAACGTGATGCATGTACAACATAACCATAATAACATATAGACATATATCAATAAGTGCATCAACGCATAACCATAATACTAACTAGGGTCCAGTCATCAGTGCAAGGCCATATCAAAAATGCATGCTATGAATTCATGCATGATAACAACCATTACTCCATTATACACATTGCCTCATGCAATTATCAACCTGCATAATAAATGACTAATCAACTACACATACACATAACCACATGTAGTTGAGCATAAGCGATCAATTCTTGTAATCAACCTACAAGACTGATGCATGTAATGAAATAACCAAGAATGCAACCCAACACACAAGGATGTAATCAAGTTGCATATAATTGTACAACCAGTTATATACTCATGAAGATGCATTCCATGAAATTAACATCAAGTTCCTCATGATAACCTTACTACTAACATGATCAATATGATGCAGTGCAACAAGCACATGGAATGCAAGTGTAAGAGCCACACACGTAACTGACATGCATGCATGACCAACACATTCACCCATATTTGTAGCACCAGATATGAACCAAAGAGAGCATAACCATGCTTTGATACCAATCTGTAACACCCCCCTCCCAGGTCTACCCAATGTAACCATGCCAACCATGGTAAACATGAGGATATATGCTACTACAATCAGATTCAACCTCCTATGTCACCTTAAGGAAGTGGAATCAATAGAACATCACATAGAGTCATCCAACATCATCAACAAAACCCTCAAAGTCAAGTTAGCCACTCAGGCATCCTTTCCATCGGTCCCACTACTATTCTACAGCCCTTAGGCCATAGTCGCTCTCATGCTATGGGGAAGGGAGCATCCAACAACCTAAAATTTCTCTCATAGGCATGCCTGCCAATGACTATGGACCAGAATTTATAGTTCTGTGCCAACGACCCTGGGATTTAAGCCACTTTCTAGCCCAGAAACCTGGCCTCTGCCATAACTTGTTGTAACTTACAGAATTCAGTTAAAACATAATGACAATGTTGATCAATCAAAAATCACCCTTAGGACTAGGCCTAAGCATCCCCAACGGAGACTAACATTTTTTCAAACACTTGGCATCAATGCAACCTATAGGTCTAAGATGCAAGACAGAGCATAAACGACTGAAACAACTTATGAAACATAACTAGAAGGATCACCTCTTTCTCCATTGAATTACTACATCATCAACTAGGTCTTGCATACATCGATTTAACAATTTTAAGTAAGTACATGAAATAACCATGACATGAAACAGTCATTCAACCATGCTTATAGCCAACATAAAACCATATAAATATTAGAGATATGTCAGCCATTAAATCTACATATAAACAAGTATGAAAGTAAGAGAGCTTGGCTTTTATTAATCATAGGAAAATCCGACTAGGTTCAGGACTTCCACGTACCACCCAACCAAGACATGGCTGAACCAAATCTCTCTTTCAGCAAATCACCCCTGTGCCATATTCCAAGCATGAATGTGGGGTCTCATAGAACAACCAAGGGAATCCAGAGGTGAAACCACCTCCACCTTCACCAAACCATGATCACACCAAAAACGATGCTCCAATTACAATCGAACAAAACTTGGAATGCCATCCAGAATCCATCACTCTCCTTGAGCAATTTTCTGTCTCCTTGTCTCTCACGCTTTATGGCAATCCAAACTTGGATCACTAGGCCCTAAACTAAGACTGCTCCCTCAGGCTTTACCATGTATCCTGCCAAAACTGATCAATGGATTCCTAATCCTTTGGGAATCAACCTTGAGACCACCTCTGCCTCGGATTTCGAAATTCATTCGACAAACCAATACTCAAAAATTGAAATAAACATCCCAAGATACCATGGAATCTGTAAAAGGGCTAGTCTAGTCTGAAATCCACTGTCATAACCCGACAATACCATGCCACTGACAACATGAGAACCATACACCAACATGCAAAGTCATGCATGTCCAAACCAGTTAGGAAATCACACATGCAAAAGGTTACTTGCAAGTATTCCTGCTGAAGCTGCTTGATCCTGCTTTCCTTTCCTTTCCTTGCTTGCTTTTCATTTCCTTTCCTTGTTGTTCCCTTCCTTGCTCCAAACTAGAGTGCTCCAAGAAAACTTTAAGTGTCAAAGAGTATGAGAGAGAGAGAATAATGAAAGTGGTCCAAAACTGAATTGACAAAATCCATGAACTGATCCTCATAAGCCTTTTTATGCACAAGGCCTCTATTTCCTTCATTTTCCATTATTTTCCTTCATTTTCCTCCTCACATGCAACATGCTCACATGCAACATGTCACCTTTCACCTTACTTTTCTCCTAATTTCCTTTATTTTCATAAATAAATGTGCCAAAATTCCTTTTTACCTTTTAATGCCTTTGCCTTTTCCTTTTCCAATTTTCCTTAGTCAAAACACACATCTAGTGATGCCCACTAAGATATATTTGCCCAACATTTAGCTTGGAAGACATGTCCCTTACTTGTGGCCTTATTTTTCCTTTATTAACTTTTATTACATGAACTTTTCACGAGGGCTGTTATAGAGAGCTCCAAAACTGAACAAAAAAAAGGTTACCAATTGATCCCTAGAAGCCTTTTTATGAATGAGGCCTCTATTTTCTTCATTTTTTATTATTTTCTTCATTTTCCTCCTCACATGCAACATGTGACCTTTCACCTCCCTATTCTCCTAATTTCCATTATTTTCATGAATAAATGTGCAAAACATGCCATTTTTCCTTTCCAAAGCCTTAGCCATTTCCTTTGCCAATTTCCTTAGCCATTAATAACCAAATGAACACCAAAACTAGGATGTCTTGCCCAACATTCAACTTGGAATAAGTATCCCATCAACCGTGGTTATTATTTTTCCTTTATTAACTTTTATTATATGGAATTTTCACCAAGGCTATTACAGAACCCTCCCCCTTGGGGGAACACCATCGTTGGTGTTTAATAACACATATAACCACAAAACTGTTGTAAGAAAAATATACTGCTGATGGAGCTTTATAACTTAGCTCGATGCAATATTTACAATGATCAACCCACTGAGAAGCAAACCAACATGAAAACATAACATCATAATGACATGACACCCATACTTCTTATTGGAGCTTTATAACACAACTCATGGTAGTATTTATGTTATCACCAAAAAATTGATCATCTAGCCTAATTTACTAGATGGATCAAAATATAACATGTAAAACCTATTTTACCCTAGTAAAATTGCTTTCACTGTGAGAAATTACCGAATAAACCACCTTTATTAAGTAATTTATAGTGAAACCCATGAAGAATAATTAAATAAATCACTATTTATTTGATTTTCTTCTAGGAATAATTAATTAAACCATTGTTTTATTATTATTCCTTGTCAAATTTGATCCAATCATGAAAAATAAACAGATAAATCATTATTTCTCTTATTTATCGCTAAGAATAATTAATTAATCACTAATTAATTATTATTCTTTGTTAAATTTGACTAAATCCCTTAGGAATAATTAGATAAATCCTTATTTGTTTATTATTCCTTAACTATTTCATTGAGATGATAAATAAATAATTTATTTATTTATTATTTCTAAATAAAAGTTTAAATACTCTTTCCCTCCTAAACAAATATAATAAAATATTCCAAGTGGTTATTCCAAGAATAGGATCAATAATATTTTATTATTGCTCATTATTCGAGGATAACTCAATATTTTGTTATAAATAGAAGAGTTTTCCATTCATTATTCACTTTTGATTATTTTCATTGTTGCACTCATTGTTGCAACTCTGATTATTTTCATTGTCGCACACCATATTTTTGTTGGGTTTACACATTATAGAGGAGAGACACTCTACGCAAGCTAGAGGCATTTGAGGATAGCCAAGAACCTATACCATAGAGGGGGACTGTTAACATTTATTGGTTCCCTTCACAGGTGATATAATAAAGTTATTTTGTATATTTGCTTTGCATTGGATGATTCGAGTAATTACTCTTTTTTTTTGTTGTTTAACTATGATTGTGGCCTAGATCCAGACTTTGGTAGGTTTTGTTTCTATTAGTTGCTACAAATATACAATGTTTAATAGTCATTTATATTGTTGATATTGTTTTTCATCCACAATCTTAAGTGGTTTCTTTTCATACATGTTTGAGAAGAAAACACTATAACAAAATTGGCGACTCTGCTTGGTTTATACTTTAGATCCAAAAACCTGGGTGACCTTCAGTTTTTAGCTAAGGGTTTCTTGTTTTTTCAATTATGTTAATGTTTCTTAGTTTCTTAACCCCAGATTTGTTAAATTTCTAACTTCCACAAGCTTTTTGGTCGTTTCTGCAAGTCATAGGAACCAACCGCGACAAAGGCGACACATTTTTATGAGATTTTCCAACAGAGATCCATGGAGTAGAAATCTCACTTTTTGGCCCAAAAAGTGCAATCTGGAGGCCATATTGCACTTATCAGCCCAAAAAGTGTGATCCCTACAAGAAAACAGGTCAGTACTTGTGGTTTCTGGGTTTTAGGGTTTTTCTAAGAACTCTTTCTGGGTTTTGCAAAGAGCAATCTGCTTGGTTTTCTAACCTCTGTATCAACCCTCTCAGGCCTTGATCCACTCTGATTTACTCGTCAAATTTGAATTTAGCCTCCCATAGGGCTTCTAGTACATTTCCATCCTTCTAGGAGGACTTTAGCTAAGTGACTAGTCTGAATTTTTGCAGTGCTTTCAACAACATTTTCCAAATATGTACCCTTTTGTTTCAGATCTATAAAGATAGGTTGTTATGATCCATATCTTCACATTTAAACTTGTTTATTCATTGGCCTTAGGGTCCCATCAGTTTCCCTAAGGGTTACACCCATCACCCTATCTTTTTACAGTGATCTTCCCCTCTGGCCTTTTGTTGTTGTTGCACTACTTTATAGTAGCTTAGTGTCACTTGATCCTAGTCACATCGACATTTAGATATCTTAACCGTTTTAGTGTATTTTTCATCGATTTAGCCACTAACCAGCGGAATCTTTGGAAACCTAGTTTGGGTGGGGTTTAGTTAATTGTTTTCCTATTCATTTTTTGTTATTAATTTCATTTTATTTTCAGAAAGACTTTTCCTTTTTAGCAAACATGATCTAGGCTTAATCAATAAATACACTTGCACACACAAGCACACCTTAAGTGAAGGATGCTTCATTTACACTACCAAGCCAAGGCTTAACACAATAAATTTATCTCCCCTTATCAAGACAAAGGCATATTGTTGATGTCCCTCAGCCATTTTTGTGTCACATGTGTCTTACCACCATTGTGCCACCAAGGAGTTTGTCATAGAGACTATTAGGTGTTCACCCCCGTTTTCCACTTGGGCTTATTACCCCTCCCCATCGGGTTCGATTTCATAGCCCTCCGAGTCCCCACACCGACTCTTCTAATGGTTCACTCGATTCCTCATATGAGTCGAGCCTCTTCACCTCATATTGTCACCATGTCTGGACCCTCAGCTGATACAGGAACTAAACCTGATGTTGGCTCCAGTTCCATCGTGGTGGTCACGTCATGCAAAACAATCTCAGGAACTATTCCAGCAGCCCCCATCCTCCCCTTTCTTGTTGGGTTAAGTCTACCAGATTTTAACTAGTTAATAAATGACCCCATACACAATGATTTTAGTTGGACCTGTATGCCAACTAAGATTTCCTCAAACATCATGAAGTTTGAGGGTAATGCTGGAGAGGATCCTACCAACCATGTCAAATCCTTCCACAAGTGGTGTTCATCCAACTCCATAACCGATGACTCCATTCATCTTCGGCTATTACAACATAGGTAATGAGCATCATCATTGGGTAAATACATGGTCCCTAATTCACCTCCTAGCTTAGTCAAACCAACTTTTCTCCTAACCTATTACATGTTTTTGATTATATCTTTTTATGAGGTGAGTTAGAGTTGGATATTATGCTTTATGGACTAACATGCATTGAATGTAGGAGTAAAGGAGAAAATCAAGGAATTTTGGCAAAGACTAAGGTCAAAAATTGAATGGGACAAGGGAGATGGATTGTAGGAGGTAAATCATCCTCATTTACTACTCCTCCATTCGAATATTCCTCCATTCATCACATTAGCTCGGAGTGCAAACAACCAAATCATGAGGACTAGAAGGCAGCTGAGCAAGTGAGAGACAAAGCACCAGTTTATCTCGAATCTAGGAGCCGAGCCTCCCTAATTTTGAGAAATTCGTTGGGGACTTCATATGTATAAGTAGAGAGGCCTAGGGACAAAGTAGGATTCGGATTTTTATTGTAAAACTCTAAGCTATTTTTGAGTTGCAATACTTGTGAAAAATCTCTTGATGTAATTTGTACTTTTGGTAATAAGAATGAGTTTTGTTTTGAGCCAACACTGAGTTAACTTAGAGGGCTAAAGCTATTGGGTTAGGGCCCAACCCTAGAAGCCAAGGCTCCTCTTTATTGTACATGTATGTTTAGTGCATATTCATAGCTTCATTGTTAATTTTCTTTTTAGATGCATTTCCATTACAAGTAGCGTAGATTAGATTGGTTGTTTAATAGTTTGCTTCCATTTGTGCCTTATTTCATGTAGCAGGTTAGCAAGGAAAAAAAGGATCACCAAAAGGTTGTTAAAAGGTGTCTCGTCATCACTGCATCCCTCTGGGACCACGACTTGAGGAAGGGACTCTCAAGCAGCCCCAAAAACACAGTTTTCTAGTTCTTTTATCAGCTTTGGAGTTTGATGTCTTTAATTTAGTATTTGGTTAGTTTTGTAAGGTAGATTTCATTGTCATGTTTTTCATCTCGATTTCTACAGTAAATCTCACTCATGCTTCATTCATTTCAGCAACTTTATTCATCCATAGCATAGGCTGTTGTTTCATTAATTCTGTTTTTCTAGTTTATGAAAATGTATATTGTTGCATAGCTTTCTGGAAGACACAAATGTTTTATGCAGACCAGGTGCTTCAGGAGGAGACTAAGACTTCATAGCCATCAACCACCTTCCACTTCATCCACCTTATCCATCCCTTGTTTTCACCATCACCTTCACTAGTTTTTCATCGTTTTTCATATAAATTCTCCCAAGCACATTGAGTGAATCTAGCCATGTATTATTTTGGATATTACCTCCTGAGTGATCCTAAACCTTATCCCACTCCATTCCACCCATCGGACACCTTTCTTAACCTCCCATCACCTCCAACACTTCACATTTAGCTTTCAGTTGTACCCTGTAGGTTTCCTGTAATTCCTACAGGACCATCCTGTACTTTTTCATGAAACAGTCTGTTTTGAGGCCGAATTGATGGAAAACCTCTAGGAAGTCACCAAAAGCCTCCCAAGAGTCCTCCACACCACCCAACCATTTCATAAGCATTCTAGCCATCCTCAAACACCCTTAATACACCCGCCACATTCACAAAAGAAATTAGTTTCATACTTGATTTTGCATAAAAAGACAAAAAAGAAAACACATATTTAGTTCAGTCTCTTTACTTGCACATTAGTGTTGTTTGATGATTCTTACTTCTACAAATTACATGGTAGCATTTGTTTCATGTTGATTTAGCATGTATGCCTAGCATAGCTTCTTAAATGGTTAATTAGGGAATGGTGTGATTGAGAATTGCATGTCCACCTTCTCCATTATTGCAGTAGAGTAACTCTCTTAGAAGTAGATTACCTTTATGCCATCAAAGAATCAAGCTTCTTCTGACTCCATAGAAGTCTAGATTGGAACTGCAGTGGTCTCTCGCCAGCTGAACAGTGACAGTAGGCAGTACCATCACTTTTACTTGTGCATACAACATTGTCACCTTCAACTTTGTACGAACCTCGGGTTGATAAGTAAAGATGGTAGCCCAGGAGTTGTAGCATCCTTGGTACAATACTGATGCTCATCACTTTTTGGCATCATTGTCAGGGAGGTGTCTAAGTATAATGTGATTACTGCTTTTTTTCTTCTATTTCTTGTCTTCAATATTCTGCCATTAGTTCATTTATGCAAAAGTAATCTAGTTGTTTCCTTTCTTTCATTTTTCATTGTCTGCTTTTCTTTCCATTTTTCAAGCAAGATTTCGATTTAGCAAGCATCTTTTTCATTCTATCAGTAATTTTCATTCAATCAGCAATTTCAATTCCACAAGTAATTTCCAAGTTAAAAAAAATACAAAACCAAGCCAAAAATATTTCCTTTCATGCCTCGTAGGAATAGGGATGACTTAGGGAATTTTTTTCCAAATACCCCCACTGCATCCAAAAACCAACCTTCCCTTTTCTTTGAAGGCTATGAACTGGAGGAACCGTTAGGTTAGAAA
Organism: Pinus taeda; assembly: GCA_000404065.3. Classification (NCBI taxonomy): domain Eukaryota; kingdom Viridiplantae; phylum Streptophyta; class Pinopsida; order Pinales; family Pinaceae; genus Pinus; species Pinus taeda. The sequence goes on from APFE031376877.1 coordinate 25,073, forward strand.
CTTGACATATTTGAAGAACCTACATGGGAAGAAGAAGAAGAAGAAGAACCCATTCCTACTGAACTAATGGCTGAAAAGTGAAATGACAAAGGGAATATAGAGAGAGTTGAGGGTGCCTTTCCCATCAGGGAAACCAATGGGGACACTAAGATGAAAAATATCAGCCCCTCAGCCCTACCTCATTTCCATGGCATGACCAGAGAGGACCCTGACACTTTCCTATTTGAGTTTGTTGTTATATGCCAAACCTACAACTATATAGATGATGAGCAAAAGTTAAAACTATTTTTGTCTACCCTCAGGGATGTAGCATTGTGCTGGTTCATGGGTTTGGCTAGAGATAGCATCACAACTTGGGCTCAGATGTGGCAGGCCTTTAACAACAAATATCGAGACTACTGTCGGTCAAAGGATACTAAAGAATAAATTTTTAGGATGAGCATAGGCAATGATGAATCCCTAGATGATTACGAAGAAATATTCTAGCTTAGTTACAAAAGGGCCATGTACACACTTAACCTTGATTCACTAAAGCTGGTCGTGCTTAGGGTATTAAGAGAAGATCTTCTGGATACCTTACATTTGTTAGCAAGAGGAGATATCTACCAATTACCCTATGAGGATATCAAGACTATATTTAGAAACCATTTTAGGGAAGCTAGGAAAAAGTGTAGAGGTAGTCAACCTATGGTTAGTAAATCGTCTTCCAACTCATCCATCAATGGTGAAATTGGAAACATGCTGGAAGATTTCAAAAGTTAGATGTTGCAAATCCTTGCCTTGAAAATGGACACCATGCACATTAAGAGGAAGTAGGAGGAAGCAAAGAGAGCCTTGGCCATTTTTGTCCTATATGCACTAGGAGGCATCCTAGGAATGAATTTCCATTGAACTGTATTGAAATTTGCATGGTCTGTGAAGAAAATCACTGCACAGACAAGTGCCCTTCTTTGCCTAGATTCAAAGCTATATATCAGGGAGTTGAAGGGGTCACTGAGCAACTCTGCTACACTAACCAAAGGAGACCTCATGGGCCTAGACCATACCAGCAAGGCATGCAAAGGTCATCCCATGTATATTACAATCCCAACCAAACCATAACCATACCTTCTTGGGGACCCCTACTCATCCTTCCTAGTCTACACCCCCTCCTTAGACATATCCATCTCAATATCACTCCTAGCCATCCAGACAATCATTTCAACCTTATGCTCCACCATAACCTCAGTGGAATGCACTACTATAGGGGTGGAGGCCCCAATGCCATAATGCTCTAGCTTTATTTTCTCCACCACCTGCCCAACCATAGCTCCTACACTTTGCTACACCTAAGCAACACCAAATGCCTGCCCAGCCAAATTCGAACTTGAAAAACAGGCAGGCTCAACAACTATAGAGTGGAGAGACATCATATCTAGCTTATGTTGTGGAAATCCAAGATATTAACCTGAGATCTGGGAGAGTTCTCCTGGATAACCAACCTCCACCTCCACCTACAGAGGTTGAGGAAGAAAGAGGGGAAAGAAGTCCTAAAGTAAATCCACCCTTTCCTAAGAGGTTAGCCCAACCACTCCAACCTACCCCAGAAGAGACTGAACTTCTAGGATAATTGAAAAATATATGTGTAAAGGTTCCACTTCTCCAAGCATTAAAATATGTTCTTATTTACAATATGTTGATTAAAGAGGAGTGCTTCAAGCATTCAGGGAGGCGAAAAAGGGATTCCCCTACTATTAATGTCATTGGGCAGCTTGCTGACTTAATGCTAGGGTAGGTAGTCTGTCTAAAATATTTGGACCCTGGAAGCCCTGTAGTGGATGTGAACATCAAGGGAACCATTGTCCCACACACTCTAATCAATCTTGGGGCTGCCATTAATGGGATGACCAAGGAAACAATGCTCAAGATCAACCTCCATGGTTCATTGAGGAATACCACAACAGTTTTGCAACTTGCAGACCATTCCACAGTAACCCCTGAGGGAATTCTGGAGGATGTGATGGTCTCCATTGACTCTTGGGAGTACCCTGTAGATTTCCTAGTTCTCCATCCTAAGGCTAAGCTTTCTGGTTACCCTCTCATCCTTGGGAGACCATGGTTGGCCACTGTTGATACTTACATTAGCTACAAAGCTGGGAATATGACCATCAATAATGGGCATATGTCCAAGCAGTTAGTCATATACCCTCCTATTCAACCTTCTAGAGCATTACCTACCTTTATGGTTGGAGGAGGAGGAAGAAGATGAAGTTTATTCCACTCAACTTTATACTTTAGGAGCAAAATGGGAGGAGGACAATAGGATCAGGATGACTTGATTGAACACATATTCCAAAGTCCAACTCTCAATTCATTGCCCTTCGAAGAAGCAGTAAAGGAAACCCAGAACAATCATCCAATTGACTTATGCTTGGACGATTCCAACCCACTCCATGTCAAAACCATAGAATTCGTCCCAAAGAGAACCTTGAAAATCAATCCATCTCTTTTTGCTCTCCAAGAAGAGAATTTATCTAACATGGTAAAGGAAAATCTAGAAGCCTTCACTTGGAGTTACAAAGAAATGAATGAAGTAGACCCCTTAGTGTGTACTCGCCACATATACATCAAAGAAGGTTGCAAGCTAGTCCAGCAACCACAAAGGAGGATGAATCTGACTCTTAAAGATATAGTCAAAGAAGAAATGCAAAAACTTCTAGATGCAGGATTCATTTACCCTATCTCTGACAGTGAGTGGGTCTCTCCTTTGGTGTTAGTTCCCAAGAAAAATGGTAAGTGGATAATTTGTGCCGATTACAAGGAGTTGAACAAATCCGAAAAGAAGGATCATTTTCCTCTACCCTTCATTGACCAAGTGCTAGATGGCCTGGCAGGGAAAAGGTTTTTCTCTTTCCTAGATGGATTTAGTCGGTACAATCAAATCCAGATCTGCCCAGAAGAGCAGGATAAAACCACATTCACTTGTCCTTGGGGTACATTTTCCTATAGGTTCCTTCCTTTTGTCTTATACAATGCTCCTGCCACTTTCCAAAGAGAAATCCTGAGTATTTTCACCAAATTAGTCCATGATTATGATGGAGATTTATATGGATGATTTTACACCTTATGTCTATGATTTTCAAGAAGCACTGTCTAACCTAGGCAAAGTACCACACAATTGCATTGAATTGAACCTATCTCTCAGTCCTGAAAAATGTGAATTCTTAATGACTGTAGGGATTGTACTAGGTCATTCAATATACCAGCAATGATTGCAGGTGGACCAAAACAAAATAGCTATCATCCAAAGGGTCCCACCTCCTCAAAAGAAGATAGATGTTAGAAGTTTCCTAGGGTTAGCTAGATACTACCAAAGGTTCATAAAGGACTTCAGCAAGTTGGCCTCTCCTATATTTGGTTTGTTGGACAAAGACTCTGAGCTTATATGGTAAAAAAGATGTTAAGAGGCCTTAGAAATCCTAAAGGATAAGTTATCCACTGCACCGATTCTCTGAGGCCCAAATTAGGCCCTTCCCTTTCATATTCATGCTGATGCCTCACACAAATCCATAGGAGGAACCCTAGGTCATATAGATCAAAAATTTCCTTATGCTATCTATTTTATCTGTAAGAATTTATCAAAGGCTGAAATAAGTTATACAGTGACTGAAAAGGAACTCCTTGCTTTTGTGCATTCATTGAACAAATTCAAACATTATATTACAAGCTATCAAACATTTGTGCATACTGACCATGCTGTAATCAAATATTTAATGAACAAACCAGATGTGAATTCTAGAATTATAAGACGGTTACTTTTATTACAATAGTTTGATCTAACCATTGTTTATAAGCCTAGTAAGGAAAATGTTGTTGTAAAATTTATGTCTAGAGTAAATTTTCTTGTAGGTAAATAAGGAATGGTTGATGACCAATTACAAGATGAACAATTATTTTCTATTTCAGTTATCTCTCCATGGTTTGCTGATATTGAAAACTATTTGGTATCAACACACTTCCCACAAAATGTTTCCTCCAAAGAAAAGAGCAAGATAGTTAAGAAAAACACCCCCTTCACTTGGATTGGGGGAAATCTCTTCAAACACTACCTAGATCAAATATTGAGAAGGTATGTCAAGGAGGAGGAAGACTTTGAAATCCTTCTGACCTGTCATGATGGGTCTTGCTGAGGTAACTTCGTAGGAAAGAGGACAACATTCAAAGCATTACAAGCAGGCTATTATTGGCCCACTCTTCATTAATATGTGAAAAAATACACTAGTCAGTGTGATCACTGCTAAAGGATGGGAAGGCCTACTGTAAGAGATGAAATGCCTCTACAACCTCAAGTGACTTTTGAGCCATTTGACATGTGGGACATGGACTTCATTAGGCCTATTGACCCTCCTTCCAAGAAAAAATAGTATATTATTTTGTGCACTGATTATTTGACTAAGTGGGCTAAAACCAAGGAAATTAAGGCAGCAACAGAGGAAAAGGTGGCTGAGTTCCTAAGGGAGAATGTATTCTACAAATTTGGGTACCCTAGAGAGTTTCTCATAGACCAAGATAGCCAGTTTACCTCCAACATGATTGAAGACCTGCTCAGCCATCACAAGATCTAGCATAGAACCTCCACTCATTATCATCCACAAGCTAATGGGCAAGTGGAGGTGACCAATAGATCACTAGAGGGAATCTTGACCAAACTAGTAAGCAACAACAGGAAGGATTGGGCAGATATACTAGTTGAGGCTACCTCAACGTATAATACAACATGGAAGACCACCACTAGATTCACACCCTATGATTTGGTCTATGGGAAAAATGCATTGATGACCATTGAATTTGAGTATAACACATTAAGGATGGCAACCTAACTAGATATGGATCTTAGTAGTGCATAGAAAGAGAGGTTGTTCTAGCTGAATGGTTTGGATGAATTCAAAATGCATGCCCTCATACATACAAAGGTAGTTCAACTTCAGAGGAAGATATGGTATGATAAAAGTATCAAGGAGAAGCAATTTCAGGTAGGCGATTGGGTGTTGCTATATGATTCTAGGTAAAAATATTTCAAGGGCAAGTTAAGGACAAGATGGCTAGAACCTTATGTTGTGGAAAGATTCCATGATAATGGTTCAATGCAAATCAAAACCATAGATGAAGAAGTCATTCCTTTGCTTGTTAATGGACACCGATTGAAAATTTACAAGAGACCTCTATCAAAACAAGAGTTCATTGATGATATCAATAAAATAGTGATGATAGTGGAGCAAGTTCTAGCTCATACCTCATCAAATCACTAAGAAAAAGAAAAAAGAATAACGACTCAAGTGAAAACCTCCATGAGGCACATGAGTCCCATTATTGGGTTGAAAACCTCTTGAGGCGGCTCAGTGATGTCAAAAAAAAAAAAGAGAATAAGAAATATCCCTGGGTGAAAACCTCTCTTGAGGCACCCAAGGAAAATAGCTAGGGTTAAAAACTCTTAGAGGCAACCTAGTTCTTTTTCAAAAAGAAAAAAAATTAAATCATGAAATTTCCATTTGCAGGTCAGCAAGAAGGATGGTCAAGGAGAAAAGGAGGATCACAAAGAGACCCCTGTCAACCACATATTTTTTTTCCACTCATTACCATGCATTCCTCCATCATTTCTGGCATATTTTTTTCACTCCATTGCTTCAATTTATGAAGGGATTGTGTTTTCTACAGGATCCTGTGTATTCCTACAGGATCCCTTGAAAACCTATAGGATGATCCTATAGGAATCATAGTGACCCATAAATCCTACAAGAATAATTCCTAAGGCAAATAAATGACTTGCTAGGCCAATGAAATTCACCTTCTTCATCATTCAATAACCATAAAGTTTCCACCATCATCACCCCTGCACTCACCATTAAAAAAAGGAAAAAATCATTTTCAAGAGTATTTTTTTCTAGTCTTCGAAAAAAGGGAAATAGGGAGGAATAAAGAGAATAACCTGAATATTCCTTTCTATCCACACTCCTATTCATTCTTTCCATCCATGTCACCATCCTCAAAACTCTAGCAAGAAGAATGATTAAATATTTCTGAGGGAGAAGAAGCTACAGGACATCCTATAGGAAATCTTGTAGCAACCTATCCCATAGAATACCAATCATACCAACAACGAGCCTTTAGCATGATGATCCAGGGGATCCAAAGCAGCAACATCATATCTTCAACCACATGTACCTGCAAAAACAAAGGATCCATCAGCAAAGAACAAGAGGAGGAAGAAGAATAGCATGCAACAAATACACACATCAGCACCTCTAGTCTTTGACAACTGCAACATAGCATTGGAACCACAGGTAAGTATCTTTATTGCTCTCTAATATGCATCATGTAGTAAAAAAATATAAGGGTTATGAGATAGTTGGTTTATAAGTGAAAAGGTGGCCAATTAACTTGGCCACCTTTGTTCAGTCAATACATACACAACCGAGTGTCCTCTCACATGTGGCTGCAGTGAACTCAAAGAAAGAGGAGTAGGACAAAAGTGGTTAAAACTACAGATGCATAAGGTGGGAACTGATTACAAGGAGTGGGGAATGATGAGGTGGTAGTGGGGACCAATGGTCCAAAAATGGAAACATAAATTTGCTACCAGCACACCACCTCACCTTGAATCACCATAAGACAAAATAAAACATCTTTTCCATGCATTCATGCATTTCACTTCCTCAAAAATCACTCTCTCAAGTCGCTCTCATACCCAGGCAACTCACCAGAAGCAAAAATCCATCATTTTATTGCACAGGAATTCCTACAAGATCATGCACAAGAATTCCTACAGGATACAAAAAGACTGTCTAAAGGATTGGCAGAGAAGAGTTCAGAAGGGATAACATGGGAGTTGGCCACTGCAAACAATCTAAAGAGGGGCTTTGTAATTACATCCCTATTTACAAGTAATTGAACCAGGAATCCTCTAAGTTTGAGTGAAGTTAGAAACTATGTAAGGATATTACATACACAGTCATCTCTGTTTTGGTTATGAATTTGAAATTGTCTCAACCCTCTCATCTCCTCAAACTTCACCAACAAGATGATAGGAGGGTTTAATAGAAGGGAGCCCACCAACACTGTGAGAATCTAGCAACACTGTCAAGTGCTTGAAATCTTCATAAGACATAATTGGATGGGTTTTTTCGAAAAATTTAGAGGGTATGATGATGAGGTGGCTCAAGAGTTTTCTCTCTCCATCACTCGTCTCACCAGAATCCATGCCACTGTTGTAATAAGGGGACTCTCTATAAAAATCACCCTTGAGCTCATCAGCAGAGTCACCACACTACCCCTATGAATAACATGGAGGAAAGAAGACAGAGAAGGTAGCCAAGTTACCAAAAGAAAACTATTTTTAGAAGGTGAGAAACCCAATGAGGAGAAAAATGGAGCAAGGAGGGAAAGTCTGCCATATCCATGGAATGAGGTAAGCTACCAACTAACCAAATACATTTCATGTGAGGGTAGGTATAATGTGGTCTATGGCTATCATTTTAGGATCCTTGAAGAATTTAGATTTGGAGCACAAACACCCCCTCACCAAAGGCTCAGTATACCATACTTCTTGCTTCATTCACTCATAGACTCAAGCATCAAAGTGAAGGAGGGAAATTCCCAACAATTATCTCACAATGGGTTAATTAGAATCCTTATAGAAGATGCCCTCTAGAACCTCAGAACTCCTACAGCATGGTCATTTTTGAAAGACATGACAGAAGAGGATGACATCAAATCTCTCATATATGATGCTAGTCCTACTGTGAGTGAATAGGAAATAAAGCAGGAAGAGGAAGATACAAAAGGAGATGAGGATGACATGGACGAAGAAGGAGATGACATAGAAGAGCATGATGAAGATGAAGAAGAAGAGGGAGAAGAGAAGGAGGATGGTGAAGAAATAGAGGAGGATGTTAAGGAGGAAACTGATAGAGATGATGAAGATCTACCAGAAAAAGAAGACATGAAGGACATAAAGGAAGAGGAAAATGGAAAAGAGTGGACAAAAAATAGGGAGAAGTCACCTACAGTGTCTCCAAAAGCCACTGAGAGAGAGGCAACAACTGTCCTCACTGCTCTTAGCACCCCAATAAAGCAAAAAGGAAAAAGATAGAGGCAGACCCCATTATATTTTAGGACAAGAAAAATCACAGAAATAAAACAGGGGAAATCCCAAGCAGCAACCAAAATTCCTATTGCGATATAAGAATCCCCTACACAGAAGGAGAAAATGCCTTCCCCTACGTCCCTAATCACCTATGTCAGAAGGCCTACTACTAGAACAACTTCCTCCAAGGGAAAGGCAATCCTATAGGATACAAACGAAAATCTACAGGAAGCAAAAACAGTCCTACATGATACTCTACTAGACCTACAAGAGGCACATAAATTGGAAAGGAAGGTAGGGGAGCAGCAAGAAACTAAATAAGAGGACCCAGAGACAAAATAACCTAACCCCCAACCTAACTTGTACTCCTATTACTGGTTTATTGAAGGAGGCAAGGTCATACCTCAAAAATTTGTCATCCCACTATTCTTCGAGCTTGAAAAGGAGAGGGCCAAAACTCACTGATGGATGCAGATTTCCAAATTAAAGGGGGTGGAAGACATTGGACACATGGAGGAGAAACTCAAGGATATTGGTAGGGGGCTAATTGGCTTGAGTGATAGAGAAGACATAATGAGAAATCAACTATAGACAAAAAATGCATGGTTAAGGGGATAACTGTAGGAAAGAGAGAATCAATTGGCATGTATGGCCAATCTCTCTTTGGAATAAATCTAGTGTAGGATGCCAACTAAATGCTATGCACTATACCTCAAAGAATAGTGGTTTCAATTCCAGATTAATACCCTAGCACAGAGAGGCACCATTCCATTTTAGGACTATAGGTATCTCATTGATATTTGTGATTAAATTACACTAGAAGATAGGGCCAACAGACATGAATGTATGGGACCCTAATGCCAAGCTAGGAGATTTACAATTAATGGCTTTGGCCTCATGGATGAACCATGAGGAGTCAAGGGCTGTAGAGATGAAAAGGAAATTGGCAAGAGAGAAAATTGAACCTCTTCTGATCAGACTTGAACAATTAGATGCCATGGCCCTCATCAGTATCCATAATTGATTGCAAATGATCCTCAGTTGGCAGCTAGATATCTCACTGCCCAAGAGAAAGAAATTTCACACTTTGAGGACATGTTTAGGTTGCTAGGAGATGATAGCATACATGCTTTCCTAAGGAGATGGAACACACTGCCATACATCTTAAAGATAAGAGAGTATCAATCTCCTTAAAGGTTGAGAGAGGCACTAAACAAGACACCTATGTAAGAAATATATGCAAAGGTTGATGGTCAATTGGATTGGCCTAAAACTCAGTCCACCACTACCGTTAGGGATGCTAGAAGGGAGAAAAGAAGAAGAAGAGAAGAGGTAGTGGGAGGATGTAGAAAAGAAAGGAGGCTTCTATGAACAAGAAGTGGAGACCACATCAAAAGCATGGGATATGGATATGGATATTGATTAAGTTGCTCAGAAGGGTGAGCAACACTTTTAGTAGGGGGTGATGATGAGCCTCATCATTGGGTAATTATATGGTCCTTAATTAACCTCCTAAATTTGTCAAACCAACTTTTCTCATAACCTATTACACGTTTTTCATTATATTTCATTTATGAGGTGAGTTAGAGTTGGATATTATGCTTTGTGGACTAATATGCATTGAATTCAAGACTAAAGGAGAAAATCAAGGAATTTTCGCAAATACTAAACTCGAATAGGACAAGGGAGAGGGATTATAGGAGGTAAATCCTCCACATTTACTACTCCTCCATTCAAATATTCTTCCATTCATCACATCAGCACAGAGTGCAAAAAACCAAATCATGAGGAATAGAAGGCAACTGTTGGGCATGGGATCCCCCCAAGGCAAGTTTTGGGGCTTAAAAACCAAGTTTTGACTAGGCTGATGTAAAGACTCTGCAATTTTTGGGCGTGGAGCGTGAAGCTGTAATTGAGTCATAGGTTTTTCCGCCCTTACTTTTGTAAATGTAATGTTGGCTTGAGAGTTCTACCCATGTTCCGCGGACCATGGGGTTGTATAAATAAAGCGAGGCTCTAAGTGTAAAACTGAATCTAATCAGATAGAAGAAGATAGAAGATATAAGGATGAAGCATTGAGTCTACGTGGAAGGTCAAGTCTTTGGGTCGTAGAGTAGGAGAAGTCTCTACAACTAAGTGCATAGAGGCCTAGTAGTCCACAGCTAAGTGCACATGGTAGGTTGAATATGTAACTCATTGAAGCATTAATAAAGAGAAGTTTGACAATATTTCTGTGTATCTTTTCATGTTTTATGAATTGAAGTATATTGGGTATGAACTGCAAGTTTACTATTTATTTGCTGCACAAACTTATGTCAATGTGTTGAATAAGTGAATATAATATAAGGTATCTGTTTGCACGAAGATAACTAACTGTTATAACAAGATAAGCAAGATCCATGGTGTCACTTGGGGAACTGGCGTAGATCACTGCTTTTGCAGCATGAAGCTCCTTAGCCCTTGGTTAGGGATGCATGAAGTCGAGTATAACAGGGCATAGAGGCCTCACAGGTTAGGAAAGTGCACAAAGTGACCTGCACGAAGGTATTCACAGTTGGAATAAATTGACGCCTCAAACATCTCAAGGGTGTGGAAACATGGTTCCAACATCCCCCCATACTACTTCGGGTGAGACCTCAGTCCGCACTCCATGCACTGTTGCTGAAAGGGATAGTACTATAGGGATTTGTTTGGCTAAATATCTCTGAACTTGGGTCAGGCCCCATCAAGACAACAAATGGTTTTGCTTCCAGGACTGGAATCTACATAGAGATGTTTGATGTCATATCATTGGAATCCAGTTAAGAAAGAAATTGAAGGTTGGTTGGATAGGAGAATTCATGAGTTCGTGGCACAGGAGAACATGAATCCATGACTATCAAACAAAGAGTGGATAGACTGCTACTTGTACACAGAAATCCATGAAATTTTCTTTGCATCTATACAAGTAGATTCCAAAGCTAGCAAATAACCAAGGAAGATGGAAACTCGACAATACTATTGTTTGGACCCCAGAGTTGGTGCACATATTGGAAGCATCAGAGTATCAGATTGTGTGCACTGTTGATCACTAGCTCGATTGGATTATAGGAGGATTCATTACTGAGTTCGTGGTAGACACTTCAATTAGCTATAGCAAGGTAGAGCGGCGCTTTCTCAAAGGACCACAAGGTAAGTACATAAAGTATTTGAATAGTTGGATCAAAATTTTACTGTGTAAAAAGAGGGTTGTGCAATTACCTTGAAATTCGGAGCTGTGCGCATTGGAAAAACCTACAGAAACAAAGGAAGTAAGGGAAGCGAGAATAGCCTCTTGATTTCACCTCCATGAAGGGACGAGGAGGAGCTCATGGAGGTCTCACCAAGAAGTGAAATCAATTTGATAAGGCAGAGGATTCCGCACATACCACCCCCACCCATGCCACCACCAACTTCACTGCCTTCACCCCGATCTTCGCCCGTACCACCTCTGCCACCACCACGAGTCAATATGGCAAGCACAATAAAGTTGTTGGTGTTCAAGGGAGTAGGAAATGACGATCTAGACCAGTTTTGGTGCATGATAAGGGTTGTATGGGAAGTGCATGGAGTTGCCAATAATAACATAACGAAAGCAACATTGGTCAGCACTCTGTAGGATCATGCACTGACCTAGTATATTAAGCATTCTAATGACAACCTAAATGCAGGGATTGCGGATATCTAAATTGCGTTGAACAGAGAATTTAGTAGGCCAAATTCAGAGGTGCAGTCGATCATTGGGTTCAAGGATCACAATGCTACCAAGTGAGGCCCCTTGGGAATTAGATCAGAGACTGAAGTACACGATTTGTGAATCTAATATGACTCTTACGAATGGACAACACTGCAAATGGTTTGTAGCATCATTAATGCCGCATTTGAGGAATGCGCCCTTACAGTAGAGGTTAAAAACTTAGACAGAGGCCTTGGAGATCGTAATGAGGCTACATGAGACCCCGATACAAGATAGTAACCTGAGATTTCAGTAGATCCACATGCAGTTGAAAAAACTCATGCCTTGAGATGCAGAGTCTAAAACAAGACAAGACAGCTTGCCCAAAAGTGTGTAAATAAGTATGGTGCATAAAACGCAAGGGTCAAGGAAATGACAAGTACCACTACCTGGTGTTTCCAATTTACCTCACGGGAGGAGGGTTGATGCCGTTAATATGGAGGCACAAGTAGGGCCTAGCGTGGTGCCTGATTTGTGGTGTGCGATTTTTCAAATAGGAGGGAAGCATGTTATGGACAACTGCCATTTGTTACAGAAGTACACACATAATTCGCAATAGTTGTTTTGTAATTTTTGTAGATTGGTTGGACACGATGAGTGCACCTATAGAATCTATGAGTTGATGATGGATAGGACTCCCACCTATACAGTTCAGGCCAAAACATGGCCCTTTGACCAAAATGTAGGAGTGGCGTGAACCGAATTTTAGGGGGCGCAAATGAGGCCGAGGTGGAGGAGGACCTATAAGAGGTCGCAGACAGCAAATATGTTACAAATGCGGGGGGTCAGGACATTATGCATATCATTGTATGAATCCAACATGTCCATCATGCCTGCATTGTACTTTATTTGATCATGAGACGGAGGATTGTCCCACACTAATAGCTAGGCTATGCGATAAGGGAGCCGTCCAACCTCCCCCAACTCAGAACCTATAGATGCTGAGGTTTGAGCTACATGAGGAAGACCCAAATGTGAACATTGTTCTCGAAAGTGGAATTATGACAGGAAATGATAAGGCAAACAACATGAAGATAGTACTCGAGTTCGCAAGGCTCTGATGAAAGAAACAGAGTTTGATTTGGAGTGCACTAAGGAAACCTTCATGGAAGCTATGAAGAGATTCACTAATACCTCCACTTCAAAAAGAAAATATAGATCAGAGTTGAAAATGGACCCATCTATGCTTACAATGTTCCTAGAAACATGCATGAAGCGACTGTGTGACAGTAAGGCTATAAAGGGATTGCAAGAACTCATTAATAGATGCACTGGGACCGTGCCAAGAGAACTAGGTGTAGTCGAGAATATTGGAAAGCATGCCAAGAGGATGGGGAGAGAAATGATGTTGATCGTGTAGATTTCAGAACATGAGATGGACCAAGTAATTTTAGACCTAGGATCGGACGCGAACATTCTGTCGAAGCAGACATGAGAGTGCATGGGAAGGCCTACACTGCAATGGTCTCCTATCCCACTGTGAATGGCAAACTAGCAAAATATCATAATTATGGGGAGATTGTAGGGAATCATCATGGATATTAAATGGGCAAGTGTGCTAGTAGACATTGAAGTGATAGAGATTGTTGATGATAACAATCCCTACCTCGCACTCTTAGGAATTGATTGGGCCATTGACATGAATGGGGTGATAAATCTAAAGAATTGCAAGATGGTTTTTGAGAAAAAGTATTTTCACATAGTCATACCTTTGGACCCTGTAGAAGGATTGTGATACAAAGAGCCAGTGTGTGACTATGAAAGCAACGACGATTTGGACTACATCTACAAGATAACCGTGCGAGAGCAAGACTAGGTAAATCCCATCATGGATGGATGGATCTCATGGGAACACAAAAGCTCCTATACATTGGATTTTTATGAGTAGATAGAGCGATGGCATAACTAGTTGCACGAGGTGACCACGCTGAACTATAATATGATGACAAGATTGCCACACTATGTATCGACAAAAGTGAGGGATCTGCCTACTTATGATAGGTTAAGCGAGGTAGATACTTTCTTGAACATATCTGAAAGGGAGGTGTTGGAACAACAACATTTTCAGGCTTTGGAATGGGTACTATGCACTACACTTGCGAGGTGCTAGGGTACAGACCATGGAAGCTTTGAGGCCTAGTGGTAATGCAAGAGAATGATGTCCATGCATTTTGGGAAGCCTCAAATGCGACTAACATACAAGAATTATGGACGGGATGGTCTACACACACATCTGTCTAGTTCGGTATAGGCATATGGTAAAAAAAATTTGCGAATGCATATGGACTTCACTTTGGGGAACATGGTCAATAAGCATGTGTTAGCAAGGAAATGGTGCGAACGATCCCTCTAGTTGGGACGACAAAGTGTGGAAAGAATGAGTGTGTAGAAGGTTACCCACGCAGAAGGCTTCAATGAATTATGCGATGCAATGAAAAAGGTATATAATGCATAGAGAAGTGATTGGGACCCATGATACCAGTAGTTTTGTAGGCTTATAGGACAACATAAAAGAAACTGATAGGACAGACACCTTCTAGGCTAGCCTATGGACCAAACGTTTTAGTCCCAGTAGGGTATATTATTCCTAGTCCACGCATAGTAGCACCCGTGGATATGATGATTCGCGGAGCCCTAGAGGAGAGGCTCGCGTAGTTGGAGGAAATAAAAGAGGAATGGTTTTTGGCTAGATTCCATTAGCAAGTAGAAAAGTAGCACAAAAAGGCCAAGCACGATCGACATATTAAGTTGTGCACCTTCAAGGTGAATGATTTGGTGTTAATATATGATTGTAATTTTGATAAATTCCCGAGAAAGTTCAGAATGCATTGGCTGGGACCATATCTTATTAAAGAAGTCATAGACGGAGGTACGATGCAGCTGGTAAAACTAAATTGAGAACCTTTCCCACACAAAGTGAATAGCAGTCGATTGAAGCCATACATGGGTGGCCTGGCTATCTAACTAGCCAATGGAAGCATAGTCTTCGCACTCCAGGTAGCTGAAAGAAGGCATGGGACTATAAATAGATGCAGAGAATGCAGGAACAAATACATAGGAGCAGTTCTAACGTAGTTATCCCGGAACAACGCATACAAGAGATACAGTAGGAAGCCGCTCAATGCGCTACCGACCTTGCAACAGTTTGAGTAGAGTTGGGAGGTCTCCACAGGAAGATTTCCCATTGAAAGAGTTACTCAATGGTGAGTCACAATGTTTGTGTTGGGGGCCTATTGGGCATGGGATCTCCCCAAGGCAAGTTTTAGGGCCTAAAGCCCAGGTTTTGAGTAAGTCCGATGTAAAGACTTTGCGATTTGTGGGCATGGAGTGCGAAGTTTTAATTCAGTCATAGGGTTTTCCACCCTTAATTTTGTAAATGCAATGTTGGCTTGAGAGTTCTACTCATGGTCCACGGACCATGGGATTGTATAAATAGAGTGAGGCTTTAAGTGTATAGAAATCGAATCTTATCAAATAGAAAAAGATAGAAGATCTAAGGATGAAGAATTGAGTCTAGGTGGAAGGTCACGTCTTTGGGTCATAGAGTACGAGAAGGCTCTACAGCTGAGTGTGCAGAGGAGTAGTAGTCTACAGCTAAGTGTGTGGACCCTTGAAGCTGAGTGCATAGGGTGGGTTGAGTATGTAACCAATTGAAGCATTAATAAAGATAAGTTTTACAATATTTTTGTGTATCTTTTCCTATTTTATGCATTGAAGTATATTACATATGAATTGGAAGTTTACTATTTATTTGATGCACGAAATTATGTGAATGTGCTGAATAAGTGAATATAATATAAGGTATCTGTTTGCATGAAGATAACTATCTGTTATAAGAAGATAAGGAAGATCTGCGGCATGACTTGGGTAACTAGCACAAATCACTGCTTTAGTAGCATGAAGCTCCTGAACCACTAGTTAGGGCTACGTGAAGTTAAGTATAATAGGGCGTGAAGACCTGGCAGGTTAGGAAAGTGCACAAAGTGACCCATGTGAAAGTATTCACAGTTGGACTAAATAGACCCCTTAGACATCTCAAGGGTGTGAAAACTTGGTTCCAGCATCCCTCCAAACTGCTTTGGGTGAGACCTCAGTCCACACTCCGTGAGATGTTTCTGAAAGGGCCAGTAGTATAGGGATTTGTTTGGCTAAATAACTCCGAACCTGGGTCAGGCCCCATCAAGCCAACAACAGCAAAGCAAGTGAGAGACAAAGCACCAATTTATCTCGAGTTTGGGAGCTGAGCCTCCATAATTTGAAGAAACTTGTTGGGGACTTCAAATGTATAAGTAGAGAGGGCTAGGGCCTCAGTAGGATTTAGATTTTTATTGTAAAACTCTAAGCTATTTTTGAGCTACAATACTTTTGAATGTTCTCTTGATGTAATTTGTTGTTTTGATAATAAGAATGACTTTTGTTTTGAGCCAACACTAGTTAACTCGAAGGGCTGAAGCTCTTGAGTTAGGGCCCAACCCTAGAATCTAAGGCTCCTCTTTATTGTACATTTATGTTTAGTGTAGATCCATAGCTTCATCATTAATTTTCTTTTTAGATGCATTTCCATTACAAGTAGTGTAGATTAGATAGGTTGTTTAATAGATTTCTTCCATTTGTGCCTTATTTCAAGTAGCATGTTAGCAAAGAGAAAAATGATCACCACAAAGTTGTTAGTAGGTGTCTCAGCCTCACTTCCTCCCTCTCTACCTATCTGCTTTACCTACCAAGATTGAGCTGTTTGGACAGGTTCTTTTCTCTAATCTACAACAAAAATTGAAACATGGCATGACCCAGCTTAGGCTGTTGGATCACCCATCCAGAAGTAGGGCAGCATTAACCAAACAAGTATATTTCTTCCACAAGAATATGAGAGCTTTGCATCACCAAAGTAGATCATATTGGTACTTCCCTTGCCAATCATGAAAAATGAAACCTATTGGTATAGGTAGCTAATAGATGGCTTTATAATGCTTAAATAAGATTATTTGGGATAAATAAGTTATGAGTTGATTGTATCTATTCTGTGAAAGCTACCCAAGGCATGCATATCGACTCAAATTCAATCACAATCACAACCACAAGTGGCCCAGAAGGAGAAAACATGTCATTGGGGACACTTGAACCATAGTTAGGGGTGGTATATACTAACACCCTACTTTCACTTACTAGGAAAGCCCCCATTGACAACATTTAGATGTTTTTTATTACTACACAATCATGGATTTTTAAAATTTTATAATTTCCTTTCTTCCAAACATTACAACATATCAAGGCCTTACTCTACTATGGATAATCCAAGTACCAGTTCTGTCAATAATGGCCTGGTTGGAGTATCTGATGTTTCTCACCTAGAGTTTAATAACCAGGGAAAGAATGAGGTAATCACAAACAACATATTTTTAGCTTGAGATTTATAGGGGATACTAGTATCTAGACATGTTTCACCATGAATAGTAGTACACAAACTTTGTGAATCTTTTTCTTTGTTTAATGTCCCAAGGGATAGATCAACATGATACTTATTATATAAAATTTCAATAACTATAAGACCCTATTATAACAACCCTCATGAAAATTCAATGTAAAAATATATAAATACCACTGATGATGGGACACATATTCCAAGTTGAATGGTGAGCAAGACATCCTAGGGGGTGTTCATTTGGTTTTTTATGGCGAAAGAAATTGGCAAAGGAAATGGCTAAGGTATTAAAGAGGAACAAAAGTATTTTGTCACATTATTTATGAAAATAATGGAAATTAGGAGAAAAGGAAGGTGAAAGGTGACATGTTTCATGTGAAGAAGAAATTGAAGCAAAATAATGGAAAATTAAGAAAATAGAGGCCTCATTAATAAAAAGGCTCCTCAGGATCAGTCAGCAAGACTTGGTTAGTTTAGTTTTGGAGCTCTCTCAATATTATCTCTCTCTCTCATACTCTTGGACATTTAGATTTTTCTTGGAGCACTTTGCATTGAAGCAAGAAAGGCAAAAAAGGAAATAGGAAGCAAAGATGAAGAAGGGAAAGGCAGGATTAAGAAGCTACAATAGGCTTCATTGTACGTATCAACTTGCATGTGTATTTTCCTTGATAGATTTGGCATGCATCGGATTGCATCTATTTCTTTTCTACCATGGCATGGGTTTTTCTAGGTGTGATAGTATTTTTTAGCCTAGCCTTGGCATTTCGTAATAGCTTTGGTGAGATGGGTTCTCTCATGCATTTTGTGGGGGATGGCCGGATTGGATTCGAACCTGAGTGGGGTGGATCTCCGAATTCAAAAACACATGGTGGTAGTGGTCACTAAACCAGACTAAATATGCATGAATCCACTTTCCTAGTAACCCCTGAACTGGACTATGCATTTTCATAAAGCCAAATTGTATGCCTCAGTGGGGCTAGGAATCCTTGCCAATGAATGGCGAGATATACGGTAAAGCTAAGAGGTGGATATTATCTCTATTGGGACTAGTGATTTAGAGGTGGAATGCATGGAAAAGCCTAGAGAATATGTCTCGGTGTGTGGCCTAATGATCCCTGGATTAGACTACGGATGCACGGTAAAGCATAAGAAACTAGGAGGCATTCAAATTCCTCACAGTGTAGGGAGAGAACTCTGGTGGGATGCAAATTGATTTTGGTTTTGATGTGTTCTATGAGTCCCACATTCATTCTTGGAATATGGCATGAGGGTGATTGGATGAAGAGATACTTGGCTCAACCAATCTATGGTCGGGTGGAACGTGGTAGTCCCATCACCGGTTTGTTTATTGGATTTATTAATGAAAAAATAATTCCCTTGATTTTCATGTGCAAATGTACTGATGTATATATGGATTTTGATGGCTGATATGTTTATTGTATTTATGTTCCTATTATGTTTTTTATATGAACATTTTCCCTGGAGGGTGTTATAGAGTGGTATCAAAGCTTCCACGTGTTATCACTCCAAAATTCCTTCGAAGTTGTCAGAAAAAGAAGTAATAGAGGTAACCACAAACCACTTTTGGAGATCAAGACCTAGCCTTCCTGATGCTCAGAGAGGGCTCTCTCTTTATAATTTAACATTGTTTTAGTTAAGATGATTTTAGGCTAGTTATTGTTTGCACTTGTGTTTTGGTTTGAATTTGGGTGGTGGGTCACTTTACTTAGATGAACAGAGGTTTGCTTTTACCATTGGGATATGGGGTTGAATGTCAGACAAATAATACTGGATTCATTTCTAAAAGCAGTGTCTACAGGTCAAGATAGATGAGTTACTACAAATATTAAAGGCTAAATGGTGAAATGGTTTCAAATCAGATGCAGGGAGAAATTAAGGGTTCCCTAGGCCAGACTCTAGAAGGAATGAAAGAAGTCAACCAGGATGGGAGAGAAATTAAGGGTTCTCAAATCTAGGTATTAGAGGAAAACATGTAAATGACTAACTGTGAAAAATAGAGTGTACTTAAACATTTTTTGAATGATATCTCCAATTAACTCATTCAAATTTAGAACAAATTTAAGATTATGAAACACATAATAAGGTAACAAAATCATACAAAGAAGATACTTCACTGCAAATGGCTCATCTCATGAATCCTATAGCGAAATGATTTTATTACTTGGTCCAGTCTATTGACTTGAAAATGGTACAATCACCCCTAGGTTTAAGATCAAAATAACTCTACAAATGTAAAATAATCCACCCAAAATAATTCAAATGAAGAAGTATTTATACAAATTCTAAACTGAAATATCTTGAAAAAATATCAAGATTGGTTTTAAGAATATCTCAAATTGTTTTACATTAATAGAACTTAAATAAAGGACACTCAAAACTAATGAATCTATTTCAAACTATATTTATGGATTGATGGTGACAAAGAAGAGAAATTTGAATTTGATAGCAACTCTTAATTGATGATGAGGCTTCGAAGTCACTAACTACCTCCTTCCTTTGTGCATTCTACCCCAGAAATTATGCAAAATTAGGGTCCAGTGATACCTTTGTATATCTAAATCCAAGATATATTTGTAAAAAGTGACAAAGAGTATTGTAGATAGGTATGTTATTGAGATAAACCTCTTTCAGTTTCCCAAAATTTAGCTCCAGATGTTCACACTATTCCCTTCAAAGAGATGTCAAAAAAAGGACTTTGCACAGTCTGAAAAATGGGTTGTGACGATATGCATTTATATCACTTTTTGTAATACATGTGTAAACAATGAGATAGGTTTTTGTAGAGTGGCCGTTTAGGAACACAAAAATCCTCCCTTTTCCCAAAATTCATCTTGGATGGGACAAAATATTTTCTGCAAAATTATGAATTAGACAAGATATTTATGGGAAATGTACGATTACTGCTCTCATTTCATCTTTTAACCTTAATTTTCTTTTAACTATTTTTACCTTTACTTCGGATAAACTTCATTGTTGCTAGTGAAAGTGTTTTCATCTCTGTTTAACCCTTACTACCTCCATGTTTATTTTTATTGTTAACGTTGATTGCTTCTTCTTTTTCATCTATCTTCACTTTAACATGAATTTATTTTATCTGTAAGCTTTGTAACTACCTTCCATGATGTTTGTCTTCCCGCTGGTTGCTTTCATTCTCTTTGATTTTTCAATCTGATACACTTTTACTCATACTCTTTCATCTAGCTGATTTATTTTTTTCCTTTTACTGTGCTTTTTTTACTTTCACTGTAACCTTTTGAAATTTACTGTACATTTTCAAATGAGAGGGCCGTTATGGTTTTTTCTCAAAATAACTGGAAATTGGTGAATTGGCTTGCAAATTGGTTTAAATGGTGATTGAAGAGGGTATGGTGGCTGCAGATGTGAACTGGATGCTCAAATTGCGTGTCCAGAGTTTCTTCAGGTAGTAGACGACAATGAATTTTGGTCACAGAGGCTCAGGTGTTGCAAATGTATTACTGAGGTTTTACAAAAAAAACGAGCAAAAAAGGATGAAATGGGGCCTCTCGGCCTTAACAACAATGATTATTTTTTAGCGGGGAAAATATTTTATGAACAATGAACATTTTTCATGTTGGGCGGGGAGATGGTTTTGGAGGCCATCACACTGCTTTTGGCAGGCCGTTGGTATTTCCTGAGGGAATGTGATCTATGCCAGAGGCTAATGCGTAGCAATATCGGGCCCGAGAAAAACTGCAAATCTCATGTGCTCTTTGGCTGATAAAGGTTAGAGAGGGAGTGAGCACAATATGGATGTGCATCATTAGATTTCAGAGTGAGAGATCTAATGGATGTCACGCGGTGAAGCTGCATCGAAGGAAATCAGGGTGAAGACTTGTGGGGTTTTCTTCAACAGCACCAAGGGTAGGTGGTTAATAGATTTATGTTCGGGAAATATGTAGGGAGTTTAATTTAAACAATGTGGGGGATGAAACTATAGTTTATAATTAAATCGGGGTTTGGATATTATATATGGAGTTATTTAATATGGGAAAAGGTATATCAGGAGCTAATACATTAGGTAAGTATGTTAATATGAAATGAATGCACGGAATGCCCAATATCAACATTTAACACTTAGGATAAAAGCATTTTTTGTGGGTTTTTAAGTATTTTGAATGAGAGGGGAATTAGTTAAGGGGGTTTTACCTTTCCTAGGTAAAACGTGTTTTAAACTTAGGAAAACGGGATTTTGTAGTGTAAAATGAGTGATGTAAAAGGAAAAGCATGTTTTCATGAATGAGAAGGGTTTCAATAAGGTGGAATCCAATACTTGATGTCCATGAGTCATTAAGCCAAGGGTCCAGTCCCACAAAAAGTAAGATAAATGCTCTTAGCCTTTATGACTGAAGAATTTAAGTACTGGAGCACATTGTGGGGAGGGAAATTAGTAATATGCCAAATGATGTTTATCCATGATTGTAAAAATTGCTTGTACCTACTCATCTACTATTTTAACATTTTGTTCCTTATTTATATGGGTGTATTTGAGCTTGCAAACCCTTATTCATTTTTCTTTGAAATAGGAAACTAACTAATTTAAACCTTATTTCATCTAAGAGTTCAGGTTAAACTATTGAGCTCCCTATAATTCTCTATTTTAATTATTGATCTACGAAGATTAAATTCTTTGGCTAGATCTTTATTCTCTATCTATCAACATTAAATTTAAAGCATGAAAATTAAAGATTAAGGTGTTTGACTTATCATGGATTATGGTATTTTAATCAAGCTGCACATAATAATTATTTGTAGAAAAATTAAAATAGTAGTGGCATTTGAATTTGCACACTTTCATGATCTATTTTTATCTCTTTTTGTGCGGTTCATATTTTTCACTTTTTTGATCTTCGTTTCTTTTTTTCCTTTCATTTTCCGTTTAGGACATATCGTATTTAAATTTCTTAATTTGGGAATACACTTGCAGAAAGAAAAGGTATGTACAATTTTACAATACTTACCATAATCAATTCAAAATTATGAATCCTATTATTATAGGGGCCTAACACCAGGTTCAAACACTTGGATTGGATGGGCTCTATGATAAGTGAAATGAATAACAAAGGTTAAAATTTAGACCTTTTTGTCATATATGTGATAAATTTTCTTTTGTGGCATATTAGAAGTTGAAATTTTTTACATATTGAAGGTAAATTTCACTAATAATGTGGTAAAAATTTCAGATATTGGTTCACAATACTTTAGGAATCATGATTTAAGGAAGATGACCTTCTTGATTGCACCTTTAGACAAACCATGTTGGAATTTCTACAATAAATAATCTTCTGTAGGGTTTCAGAAGCTAAAAAATTATCCACAATGAGGGGACATACCACTTATTATGTGGTAGAAATTTCATATATTGGATTGCAATATTTAAGGACATATTATTAGAGGGAGTCAAGCCTTCTGAATGCTCCTAAAATTAGGCCTCAAACAGGTCACACTGACATTTTTCTTATAATTGTTCTTGTGGGAACTCTCAAGAGCTAAAATGGTTTCCACAATGAGGGAATATCTCATTGATATTTTGATAAAAATTTCAGACATTTATTCTCTATATTTTAGGAGATATGGCCAATGGAAGTCGAGATTTCTGGATACTCCTAGAATTGTCCACCAAATATGATTGTGTTGGTATTTTTGTTATAACTTTTCATCTATGATATCTCAGAAGTTGAAACTTGAACCATAGTGAGAGAAAATACGACTGATCATATGGTTCAGTTTCCATAACTTGTACTACTACATTTTAGGATATATGCATTGAATCATTCGCTATATTAGTTTGCATGCAAAGTATTTTATGAAATGCTTAAATGGTTCAATGATTAATTGCATACAAATTGTTTTATAAAATGCCCCAGTGAGTATGTTGTTTGTGGTTGGGGATAGTATTGTTCTATTTGATATATTTTGTATGCAAATAGTTTTCTATAATTGGTTGCATGTAAAGTGTTTGAAGAAATGCTTACATGCAAATGCAATAGTATAATAGTTGTTTGAAGAAAATCTAAAAGTATGGTAATTGCTTGAAGAAAATTTTATTTTTTAGATGGGATAGTATTGTAATATGATAATATGGATGTATTTGATCTATGCCTATTTTCATGCAAATAATTTGAAGAGTTGCATGTCAAGAATTTGAAAGGTTGCATGCAAGGAATTTGAAAAGTTACATGTGAGGAAATGGAAAAGTGTCATGTTTTTAGTTATTATGTTACAAGTGGAATAAGTACAATGTTTTGACTTAATCTCATACAAAATGTATGAAAAATAAAAAAATCAATTTATTTTCAAGTTTGCTTAAATTTGGTAGAGCTTTGGAGATCCCATTTCCATAATTGGACATTGGAGATTGGGCCATTATAGTAGCTTCCTCCTTCTACCTTAGTGCGGACCATGTATAGTAAGGGAGTATGCTTATAAGTTGTTTGAATGCTTGATTAAGTGTGTGATATGTGTTTGTTCTTATAAAATTGTATCAAGGAATGATCTTGTTTTAATACGATTGTACTAAATAGAATATGTGTTGAGACAACTCATATGCACTTGCGTGCAAGTGGGTGATAGTTTTAGTATTATGACTATGATTGTGAGTTGATTTTCAACTATGACATGGTTTTTAGTATTGGTGAAAGTTGATTTCTAATTAATAGTCATGATGTCTTGATTTTTGGAACATGTGACTGACTGTGTATGGATTATATGTCGCTTACATGTTGATTTCTTGATACCTACTTACATCCTTGTATGTTAGGTTACATTTTTGAATATTTTGATTACATGCATAGTCTTGTAGGTTGATTACAAGAACTAATCGATTATGATCAACTACATGCAGTTATGTGTATTGGTAGTTGGCTTGGAATTTCTTATCCATATTGTTGGTTGCATGTGGCAATGTGAACAATGGAGTAATGGTTGTTGTCATGCATGAGGTCATGTTTGTGTAATTGATATGATCATGCATTGATGACTAGACTCTAGCTTGAATGATGTGTATATGGTTTGGTACTCATTTTTTATGTGTGTATATGTAGTTTTTATGCATGTATGGTCTTGTTTATGCTTATGCATGTATAGTAGGTCAAATATGCCTTGTGAAGTCATTGTATGTAATTTAGGCCATCATAATGCTATTGGTTGTTATGATGCTAATGAGCTAGTTGAGATAGAGCGAGGGATGCAGATCATCATAATGAGGTTGCAATATTAGACTTTGGCATTAGAGAACATCGTCATATAGGTAGTGTATGTTTGGCATGCAGGTATGTAAGTTAAGGATTACTATATGCATTAGGGTTATATAAATTAGGTTTATGACGATGTATTTGATGTTATGGTTACACTCATGATAGATGTTAGATGATTAGTGTGGTCATATGCACATGTTTCAAATAGTCAAGAATGATAGTAACATGTAGTTGTATGCATTTCTATTGTTGTTTTATATTAGATAACTTAATGATAATGTTATATGTTGTTGGTGAATATGATATATATGTTAATGTTGTTATATTCTATTAACTTGATGATTGGGGTCATATTTATGTTATAATTTGGATTGGTCATATACATGATGGTTATGATAATTTCCTTGAATATCTTGATGTTATATGTATTGCTTTAACATGGTTTGACCTATGCAGATGGTCATGGTTGCGATATTCAGGTATGAACCGAGACATTTTTGAGATGGTATCATACTAATCTAGAATGACTTTTCATATCTGTATGAGTCTACGATGTGAACATATTAGTTACATATTGTTATGGATATCATGATCTTATGAGTGTTTGAGATGATGCATTGTAAAGTTATATTGAGCTAACTAGATTGATTGTGAAGACAAGATCACCTCCCCTAAGATACATTAAGGTGTCAATTGCTTATGTCATATATTTGGTACTTGACTATTGATTATGTGATGTATTTGATTTATTTAACATGGTATGAATGTTTGATGAATTGCATAATATGAGTGTGTTCAAATGATCTTGTTTTAAGATGATTGTACTAAAATATGTGTTTTGAGACAATTGATATGTACTTGAGTATAATAGGTGATAGTTGTAGTATTGTGACTCATGAATATGAGTTGACTATGGATTATGACATGATTGTCAGTCTTGGTAATAGTTGATTTCAAATTAATAGATATGAATGTCTTGATATTTTGAACATTTGGTTCACATGTGTGAGCAGTTCCACGGTAACATGCTTGGTATTAGCATGTCAAGGTAATAGTTGATGTGTATATATAACTACTAGTTGGGTGGCATGACAACACATAGTAATCCTCGATGCCAACAAGGTAGAAAGGTAAAAGAAAGGAACTGGGCAAGAATTCCTTTGGCTATGTTTGGAAACTCTAATTCAAAAGGAATGAGTTATATGCATACAGGATGTCTTCTTAATCTTAATCTAGTCTTACATTATGTGGATACATGCTATATTCATCAACATGTACTTGACATGTATACTAGCTAGCCCTTAGTGATAGGAGGATATGTCAAAGGATTGGAGTCCCTTGAGAGAAGGTGTGGATGTGTTCAGTTGCAAGCAATGTGCTTGGCACAAAAAGATGAGGTAATTGTTGTATTGTTATTTTTATGAACTAACAATTATGTGTTAATGAAAGCATGATGTAGGGAGTTTCCTGGAAATAGAAGTTTCTATGAAATCTTGAAGAAGGCTCAGGTTGAGGTTTCCCTAGGAACCATGGTGATTGAGTCGTGGTGTTTCTTGTTAGTCTTGTGATTTTGTCTTTTATGAATTGTTAAGCTTGATTTGTGGATTCAGTTATCTCTAGTGTATGGCCATACCACCTTTTTTGAGAAGTCATGTTGTTATTGGTTTTTATGGCCTTCTTCTTGTTTGTTTATTTTCTTACCTTTTATGTTTTGAGTCTTGGGAATTATTTGGGAAAGAAGAGAGTCGATGAAAATCGGGAGAGATGTGTGGTACCCAACCAATGATATAAGACAGATGAAGCTCTATGCATGAGTAAGCGCAACAAAAGGTAGCAATATGATAGTTGCTTCAACTGGCTGGGTCCACTACGGTAAATGGATAGTAGTGGTGTAAACACTAGAAAGGTAACTGGAAAAGGTAAAGTAAATAGATTTGAGGTGTCATATGCCTTGGCTATGTAGGGAACTCTTGTTCTCAATGTTTCACATGTGTTACATGAATAAAGGAAGTTAGCTTAACCGATACCTTATGTTATATGGTAATTATGTTATGATCATGAGTATGTTGATGTTTATATATATTATATATATATATATTATATATATATATATATATATATATATATATATATATAATATACATGAATGTATGTATGTCTTCATCTGACAAGGTGATGATTGTTTTATGCTAACAATTATGTATGTATGTAATATATGTATGTATCTATGTCATTGTCTCATAAGGATTGTCAGGGATCATTCTTGTGGAGGAATAATGGCTCACGCAGTTCGATGGCATGAAGAGGTTCCTGGTTCATGAGGAATCAAGTGGGAAGAGTAGTCATGACAAATACACGAGGTCAGTATTATGTGAATATGAAGCTATATTGTATGCTCGTATTATGCCTATGCTTATGTTATGGATAGGTTATACCAAGGGATACGTCAACAAAGTGAAAGCAATGTGGTCTGCGATATGCTAGATAAGGATGAATAAGACACTGGAAGCAAGGTTTCTTGGTAAGAACAGTGTGGTTTCGAATGTGTGGTAGTACTCTTGCACATAGGTTGTATATGTTATACATGTTGCATCTATGATGTGTGAACTTGTGGTGTTGTGTATAGATAGCATGTGTACATGTTATTTATGCAATTTTATGTATAGGATGCTACAAATAGGGTTGTGTAAATGTTGCATACGGGGCGTTGTATACATATTATATTGTCTTCACGGTGTATATGTGGCGTGTGTGCATTTGGTTCTCTGTGCATGTTGGATATGTAGTGTTGTGTACATATGATGCTATGTACATGTTGGATATGTAGTGATATGTACATGTGGTGTTGTGTGCATGTTTTACATGTGGTGCTATATACATATGGTGTGGTGTGCATGATTGTAACAGTGGTACTGTGTACATGTTGTACATATGTTACTGGTGTACGTGTGGTATTGTGTGCATGACATCCATGTTGTGTTATGGGCATGAGATATTATGTACGTGCATCATGTAGTCATGGTATTGCAGTGTGTGTACTCATTGTATTGTACTCTATGTAGGTACATGTATTAGGTGGTATTGCACATCAGGTATAGATGGATGAACTGTGTTGTACGCTAATTTTAGGTGTATATGTTGTATGCCAGGTGTAGGTGTATGTATTGCATGGCGTTGTGTGTTAAGTGTGTTTGTATGTGTGTGATGAACACTATGCGTATGTGCACCTGGTAGAGGAGAATGCACTAGGTGTTTTCTGGGTGTCGCAATCGATCCTGTGTCTATACAAAAGAACAAAGGAAAAAGTAAGGATCGATGAAGGATAGGTATCAGTATTGTATTTCATTTTTATTATGCATGTGACTTATGATTCTGGTATATGATGATTACATGTGAATTATGATTCTGGTTTATGATATATGATTCTGATTTATGATCTATGATTTTGGTTTATGATCTATGATTCTGGTTTATGATATATGATTCTGATTTATGATCTATGATTTTGGTTTATGATCTATGATTCTGGTTTATGATGGTTACATGTGATTTATAATTTTGATCTATGATGGTTGTGTTTTGAGCTAACCTGGTGTGATATTTTTATACATGTTTATTTGGTCAAAGATGCTAGTTTGACTTCTTTTGACAGGAAGCAAACAAGATTCCAAGTGTACCTTATTGACGAACTGTCAATGAGGTATGATTTGAAGTTATTTCAATTTATTTTGAATCTATTGGAAGTTATGTTCTTGGTACAGGAAGCATGAACATGCCTGGTTGGGTGGTTGAAATTGACTACAGGAATTATCAGCGACAGGGAAAGAAATTAGAAATGCATCAGTATGTTGGTAGAGCACTTCAAAAGCAGATCCATTGTGAGACACTGGTACCCAATTATGTCCATTGTTTTCAATGACATTCTATGACCGGTATGATAGTATGAATTAGGGATATGCGTTGGTTTTTCTATCTTCTGATGCGAGGGGTCCTTTCCTTGGGATGGACTCTATAGGATGGGGGTGCCAGTGGAACTTGGAAGGTGATTGACTGCATGGAAGGGGTGATCGAATTCACAAGCGACAGCAAAGAAGGGAAGGTCACAGATGGATTTGTTTTGGTCATTAGCATTTCCAGATGGTGTCAGATGCACATTGGGAGTGTGCCCTAGAAAAATTAGTTGGTAACTGTGCATTAAGAGAAAAAGTGGTGCAGGACTATAGTGCTAGATATTGGGTACAGATTTGACTTTGCAGTGGATTCTAGACTTCCTAGGAAGGAGGTGAATCCTAGTGTTACTTTGGGTGCAGAGGTGTGGGCCTCTCGATTCCCGTGTTGATTGATACATGCATCGTATCCTTTATTTGTTGGTTAAGAAAATTTGCACATGTGTATTCATTGTAAATACTGTAATGAGTTGTGCTATAAAGCTCCAATATGCGGTACGATTTTTATCTGGTCATGTTGTCATGATGTTTTTCTTTTGAGTAGATCTTTGATTGTAAATAATACAATGAGATGTGTTATAAAGCTCCATGGGAAGTATGTTTTTCTTTCAGCAGTCTTGTTGGTTATAGGTGTCATTGAACACTGAGGATGGTGTTCCCCTAAGGGGGAGGGTTCTGTAACCACCTTGGTGAAAATTCCATGTAAAAATATATAAATACCATTGATGATGGGACACGTATTCTAAGTTGAATTGTGGGTAAGACACCTAGGGGGCATTCATTTGGTTGTTTATGGATAAGGAAACTGGCAAAGGTAACGGCTAAGGCATTAAAGAGGAGAAAAGGTATTTTGGCACATTTATTTATGAAAATAATGGAAGTTAGAAGAAAAGGAAGGTGAATGGTCACATGCTGCATGTGAGGAGGAAATTGAAGGAAAATAATCGAAAATGAAGAAAATAGAGGCCTTATTAATAAATAGGCTTCTAAGCATTAGTGGGCAAGACTTGGTCAGTTCAATTTTGGAGCTCTCTCAATATTATCTCTCTCTCTCTCTCTCATACTCTTGGACACTAAGAGTTTTCTTGGAGAACCTTGGCATTGGAGCAAGAAAGGCAAAGAAGGCAAGAGGAAGCAAAGATCAAGTAGGGAAAGGTAGGATCAAGCAGCTACAATAGGATTCATTGCAAGTATTAACTTGCCTGTGTATTTTCCTTGCTAGATTTGGCATGCATGGTATTGCATGTGTTTCTTTCCTAGCATGGCATGGGTTTTTCTAGGTGTGACAGTATTTTTAGCCTAGCCTTGCCATTTCCCGATAGATTTGATGAGATGGGTTCTCTCATGCGTTTTGTGGGGGATGGTAGGATTGGATTTGAAGCTGAGTCGGGTGGATATCTAAATTGAAAAACACATGGTGGTAGTTGTCCCTGAACCAGAACGAGGATGCACGTAGCCACTGACCTAGTAACCCCTGAACTAGGTTGTGTGTTGTGGTAAAGCCAGATTGTGTGCCTCGGTCGGCCTAGGAATCCTTGTCGATGAACGAAAGAATATATGGTAAATCCAAGAGGTGGATTTTCTTTCCATTGGGCCTAGTAATTCTAGGATGGAATACACGGTAAATCTTGGAGTGTATGTTTCAGTGTAGGGCATAGTGATCCTTGGATCAGACTCTGAACGCATGGTAAAACCTGAGAGACTGGGATGCACTAAAATTCCTCTTGGTGTAGGTGGAGCACTCCGTGGAATCTACATTGATTGGTGTTTTTTATGTTTTCTATGAGTCCCACATTCATGCTTGGTATATGGCACAGGGGTGACTAGTTGAAGAGAGACTTGGCTCAGCCAATCTATGGTCAGCTGGAACGTGGTAGTCCCATCATTGATTGGTTCATTGTATTTATTAATGAAAAATTCATTCCCTTGATTTTCATGTGCAAATGTATTGATGTATATATGGATTTTGATGGCTGATATGTTTATTGTATTTCTATTCCTATTATGTTATTTATATGCACATTTACACTCGAGGGTGTTACACCTACTATGAATCAATATAATTTATTTGTCTTGTTTAGATCTTCGAGAACAATGTAGAACAATAAGGTATAATTGACATTGTGATAGACCTACAAAAAGGTTTCGGAAAAGCATGCTCATACTCATCCCAACACTAAAATCTAGACTCTCTATTTATAACTATTCACCGTATCTCATAGTCTAACACATACTTTGTGTGTGTCTAAAATCCAATCAAATTCATATTAGATAGAAATGGTTATGTCTACCACGAATAGAAATGAATATTTAAAATGCACTAGGTTTCATTCACATTATTGAAACCTATAAGTTTGTTATATTACAGTGTGAATTTTTTTAGCTAAAACAGTAACCATTGAGAAAGCATCAAATTTTGATGCAAAAAAATACATCACTCAAGAAAACATAAAATAATAGCCTTGTTGAATCCTTCCTAACTTCAATAGCTCCATTTTCTCCTTTGTTGGGAAAAACTTTATAAGGTTCTCCACTTGGTCACCATCTAAAACTGAATCATCTAGAGCTAGCATTGCACTCTGTAGTCCAAAGATAGTGTTCAAATCAAGAAAATTCCAACAAAGTGTAGGAAAGAAGAAAACTTTATGTTTGCCATTTTTTGAATGGATCATCCATCACTTTCTATAATCCATCTCGTTGAAAGAGAAGGAGAGAAATTTTACAAAATCACAAACAAGGTTTGTTTGTAAAATAAAAATGTTATGATAGGTAGCTAAGCCTACATGTTTAAATATAGAAATTCCCATGAACTGTAGTAAAACTTGGTAATGCCCAATTTAAGGTTTTTTTAAGGTTGTCAATGTATAAACATAAAACACATCTAAATTTTGGTACCAATTAAAGAAGGATTTAAAACATCACATGATTATGATATGCTCTCAAGCTAAATTGTATAGTCACGTATCACAGCTAATGGCAACAATAATTTTTACATGTAAATGTTCCAAGAAGGAAAATCATGTTATTTTTTAGCATAAATAATATTTTCACACAATGTTTCGAAAAAAATGGATTTATTATTGTCCTTCATACAAAATATTTGCTAAAGAGATTTTATATGCTTATTTTAACCATAAAGCTTATCACCACATCGGGTAATTTCAACTTGACCTTGGTGAGCATAATTTCATAGGTACGGGCCCTTCTTAAATCAAACTACGTCCATCCATCAAGAGATTTGTTAAGTGGGCTACAAGGAATAAATAACACAAATATCCACATCATTTTTACAACTATTTACCTTTTAGTTTTGTTATTGAAAATTAAAGATAAAATACCATGACAACAAAGTATACAAATTATCCTTTAATTTGGGAATGTGGTATTGGCATAAGATAATGCAATATAAATCGAACTCTGTAGATCTTCCTAGTAAATGAAAAATCAGTTACCATATGTACTCTCTCCACTTTTGACCGAAGAGAAGCTCCACACCCAATTTATTTATCCTCTGAACTACTATGATCTGAAGTTGACAATGCAGTAAAAAGAAGACACTCAATTTTCGAGATGTCAAACTCAGGTGCCATGAAAATACATGTAGGAAACATTCAAATTACATATGTTTCTAATGGCTTGAAATGGATGAAACATTTTGGTGAAAATTTTTCTACAAGATAGTAGAATCTATATTTGCACAATCTAAGGTAAAATACCTATTTTCTTCATCACTATTTTCAACATTCACCCATAAGTTGCTTGAGATTACTCTTTTCACCTTCCCCAAATGCAATGGCTTCAAAGTTTCTCTTCTTGGTGTTGTGGGAGGTGTTGATCCAACTCTAGTACAAATCCTACACTCTTTGCACTAAGAGTAGAGGTTGTGGTGGTTCCCTTTCCTTGGATACTGAGAGTAGGAGGAGTTGAAGCATTAACTAGTGATTTCACACTTGGAAATGTTGGTTGTGTGTGTTTACCTCCATGAACCCCAAAAGAAGGTGGGGGAGGGGGATTTCCTTGACCACTTAGAGGTGGTGGAGCTCCTTGGCCACTTGGAGGAGGTGGAGGTGGAGGTGGAGCCCTCTTACCCACAGGAGGAAGAAGAGGTTGAGGTGGGCTCCCTTTACCACTAGGAGAATGAGGTGATGGAGGTGGAGCCGTCTTACCCAATAGAGGAGGCGATGGACCCCTCTTAACATAAAAAGGGGGAGGTGGAGGTAGAGGCGAAGTTGGAACCCTTTTATCTATAAGAGTAAGAGAAGGAGGAGGCAGTGGAGTTCCATGAACTCCAACTAGTGGAGGAGGAGGAGGTGGTCGAGATGGAATTTCCTTACTTGGAGGAGGAGGATGGAAGGGAGGAGGGGAAGTGGGGGCTTCCATACCAGTGAGAGGAAGAGAAGTAGTAGGTGGGGAGTGGAGGCACACCTTATCTACCTAGAGATAATTTTGATGCTATGGATAATGGAGCTTAGGAATGATCAGGTTTTTGTGATCATAGATTTGAACATGTTGAATGATATTTAAATGCATAAAATTCATTAGATTGTGGGATTAAAGAGAAAATACAAACACTACTATTGCACCCTGATATCTAGATTGATATTCTACAATTTCTTTTGATGTGACAGGTAGTCCAAAAGCCCCAGGGGCAATATGGAATTTTGATTATTGTGTAATTGATGGAGTAGTTGGAAACAAAGGATTTGGCATCAATGGTGAAGGAGAATGTAGTTGATAATTAGTCTTAGGGATCGAGTTTTCTTTGCATCATTTTCATCTTCTCCATTAGTTGAAAACGTGGATAACTAACCTTCAGAAGGAAAATGAGACCAATTATTTGTAGTATCTGGTCGAAATATATCCAATTTCAATTTGGGTAAGCGCTAGATTCAACAAAAGCATTACATTTACTAAATTGATTGTGATTTCTAGCCCTTTAAGATGAATAAATGAGTTTTAATTACGGATTTCTCTAGTGCAGAGATTTATCAAGATCTTCAGGATCATATAGAAGAACTTATACTTATTTTCTTCTTCAAGTGTATTGTGGTCATTGAGGGACGAGGACTAGAGACAACTCAGTAGGGAAGAGAATGTCTCAAGATTACCTAATTTTTCGTTGTCATTGTCTGAGAAGGAATAGGAGATGATAAATTCCAATACACTGTTAAAATTCAAGGTTCATGCACCGCCATTAGAGTGAGAAAGATTGAGCATTATGAGAGGTTATGATGTTTGGTTCTTTCCAACAATATATGTTTCACTTCAACCAACATTTAGGACAATTTTATTTCTATTATACAATAGGGAAAACCTATACTAAATAAGGACAACATTTCTACAACCTATTTTGATTTTCTCTCCATTTTAGTAGCTTTTTCTTCTTGTTTTGCTGCATACGTTTCCATGACTGTGGCTTTCACTCATTTTTTTGGATTTAAAGTCTTTCTAAGATTATAAATGGTCCAATTCATACCAACCATATGGCCTATAGCTCTAAGCCCAACATTTGTTAACTTTCCAACATGCTCTCTAAACCTATGACTGAAAAATATGTCAGATAATAACAAAATGCAAATATAAATTTGTGACATCCAAATGTTTTTTCCCCAAGGAAAACTCGTAATTTCCATTATAATATGAAATGAAAATTAAATGTAGTATATGCATTTATGCATATCCATCGCTATAAAAGTGGATAAATCTAATTTCCCAGTATGATATGAAAAAATATCAGTCAGATAATATAGTACCTCCTATAGAGAG
Source organism: Pinus taeda (assembly GCA_000404065.3). Taxonomy (NCBI): domain Eukaryota; kingdom Viridiplantae; phylum Streptophyta; class Pinopsida; order Pinales; family Pinaceae; genus Pinus; species Pinus taeda. Next base: position 59,316 of record APFE031376877.1, read on the forward strand.
TATCATTGTCTCAAATAGTATGAGCAAGTTATAGATTCAATTCAAAAGTTAAGTACATAATATCAAAAAATATGGATCACTAGTGGAAGTCACGAGAATATTCTTTATATCCACATGTAGAAATCTAAATTATCACATGGTTCTAAATGTTATTATGCATACTATACAAGATAATATGAAAATTGACGATGGTATAACTGATAGAAATATGTCCCCCTATGTTGTTGAATCATCCATGTGACCGAAACCTATTGCACCCCTTCTTTGTATAACTAATCAGAAATGGTGTTTCTCTCCCTGTAAATGTGTGAACATACAATGTCATCAAAATGAATTCTTATCACCCGAATCACCTCCGATAAGTTTTTAAGAGTGTGTGTGTGACAATGATCTATCTAATTTAACCAGACAATGAAACATTTTCAATCCCCAAAAACTTGTATTTTTGCACATCCCTTCTCTAACGTGAACAATAAGAGTAATTTCAAACTTAATAACTCAACGAACTTATTTGTACTTAACTCGAAGCCAATAATTATTTTGAAATAGTGATTTTCGCTCAGTGAGAGAATGGCAACACCATCGAAGTACACTCAGGGATTTGAATGACGAATGTCCTCAGTTGTAATTGCTAGAATTGAACCAGTGAATGGATCTTCAAGAATAAGATCATATATGGCGAGTAGGCAAGCTCCTAGTTTTCCTAGACTGTATAGTTTCTCTTTGAAAATCTTCTTGTTCCTACCTATCCAAACTACCCAGTAAATAATACTCGACATATTCCATAAATTTTTGGATATTGGATCCTAACAACATTCCTTCCATGCATCATTTACCGATCCTCCTCCCCATCTATACCTGATACCTAGTGATTGATAAACCATATTCCAAATACACGTTATTGTTGGACATGATAAGAATATGTGTGCTAGTGTTTCTTTAGAACTTTAACATAAATCGCAACATGAAGGTCACTGAAGAGCCCTTTTGTTTAAGTTTTCCATAGTATGATTTTTTGTTGTTGTTGTTATTATTATTATTATTATTATTATCCATTTTTAAGGTCAAAGCCAAGCCAAACACCAAATTTGTGTATGAGACCCCCTTATTTGTGGGACAAGGGACCCACCTCTGCACACCTATTTGACTGCTAAGTCTATGAAGGCATACATACTCCACCCCCCTCTAGTTTTGAACCTATGACCTCTTAGGAGGAAACACATGCTCTTAACCATTACGCCCACGTAAGTTGTATAATAGTCTAGCTTTTGGGGCAATTTTTAACTTTGATATAACAGTCCACCGCCAACACTTTACTTTAGGTTCCTTATACATATATTTAAATGATATATACAAGTTTGGGATTGTATATACCTCTTTTGGAGTAGAACAATATCAATTCATCATCCCTGTTAGTGATTCATACATGTGAATTGGATAACAAAATTGTAAATTCTTGCCAACATTGCTTCCATTGTTCTGTTGTATTTAGATCATTAGTTATTTTCTAGCCCTTCCCCTAATTGGATGTAGCTTATGGATTTTATATTTGATTAATATTTTTATCCCTTACCTATTTAGATAATTTATGATTTTAGGAAGGAGTTCATATCTTTTACCGTTACCAGACTAAAGATCAATTCCTATGAAGGCATGTTCCCCCTATCCAATTCTTTATGCGAGTATGGATTCAATAATGTTAATTGATGCCAACACCACTTTCCAAATGTTGGATACATTTTATTTATAATTTTCTTATGTTTAACCTAGTCAATAAGAGACAGGCGATAGTTGTACCCCCTTACAACAATCTCTTTCCATAAATTGTTTGTCATTAGCAATCTCCATCCCACCTCTGTAGCCAATTCTCTTGAGAAAGTATATAAATCCTTGAAGCCCCATCCAACCCACCTTTTTGGTAGAGAAATGAGTTCCCATTTAGTCTAAGAAAATACCCTTCCTCCTATTTCACCATGCCATAGATATGCACATAATTTATTATTTATCATGTTTAAAATGCCTTTCTGAATCCAGGCAAGAGCCATCCAAAAAACTAGGATTGCTTCCAACATAGATTTGATAAAAACTTGTCTTCCCGCCTAGATAACCACCTATAACACCATAAAATAAGCCTTTTTTCTATATTTTCTAGCAACCACATTGATTCCATCTTCTATTAATGATTGTGTTTAAACCTAAAACCCAATTAATTTATACCCTCCATATCAACGAGCTAGAAATGATACTTCTCCCTAATGAATGAAATTTCATCTATGGAACATCCAACAGCTATAATTGTTTATTTAAGTGAATTTATTTCCATTCCTGTGTATTTTTTTAGTAATTGAGTTATTTTATACAAAGAATTATCATCATTTTTTGGTCTCTCAATAAATATCATGACATCATCTACAAGTAGAAGATGCGTTAATGATATATTCCTCACGATACCTGTTCTTTGAATACACCTAGCTTTTTCATTTCATATAATCCTATGGAGACCCTCAATCAAAAGTAAGAATAGTAACGGGGAGAGAGGAAATCATTGTCTGAGTCATCTTTCTACATGGAAAAACTCAATAGCAACACCATTAACCAAAATAACAAAGGAAGAAGATGTGATACATGACATGGCCCAATTTATAAAATTGATATGAAAACCCAAATGAGTGAGTAACATATTGATATAAATGAAGTTAGGTTTATCATATCCTTTGGCCAAATCAATATTTATTATCATGCCCTCTAGTTTCCTTATCGTTAGGTTATTCATCACCTCTTTTTAAACTGCTATAGCTTCGCCAATTTTTTTATTGTCCAAGAACAGAAAATTATCTTTAGAGATATGGTTAGATAGAATTGTTCTCAACATTTTGGCAATTATTTTTCAACAATATTATATTTGCGGTTACAAAATCAGATAGGCCTATAATCATCAAAATTCTGAGGATTGACTACTTTTAGTATAAGTGTTATGAATGTGGCATTAAAAACATCATACATTTTACTCGATGTATTGCATTCTTCCACTAAATTCAAAATATCACTTCCAATCAGTTCATAAGATTCGATGAAGAATTCAACTCGCCAGCCATCTGGCCAAGGGATTTTATCTCTCTTGAACCAGGGAGGGACTGCCTCCAATTAAACGGATGTTACTGAAGCCCTTAGTTCATTATTAACTTCTTCATCTACATATTGGGGAAAGAGATATGAATTCTGAATGATTTTAGGGAGAGATCTATTTTACTGTGCTTGAAATATAGATTGAAAATAAACTACCCCCATTCTTACTAGTTCACTGAAATAAGAGGCTTTCCCCCCATAAGCATCTAATAGTTCCTATGTGGTATCGATGTCCCTTCTTCCCTTGGCATATTTTTGGAAAAAAAAAGTATTTTCATCCCTAGCTTTAGCCATATTTTCTAACTTCGAAGTTTCCAAGTCTCCTACGTATCCCTGAACAATTTGTTCCTTTTTAGTTCTATCTAAACAAGTTTCATTTTGGACTCATTACTCTCATACCCTCTTCTACTAGGCATCTCTAGTTGCCTGATTTCCTGTGCAATTCTATTAAGGTCTTCCTTGTATTTATTTCTCTTATGATTCACCCATTCCATCATTTTTTGTTTGATCATCTTCAAATTTTCTTCAAAACATCTCTTTGTAGACCCCCATTCATGAGCTTCCACGTGCCTCCAACTGTTTCTAACTATTTGAATAAAATATTTCTTCTTTAACCATGTAGTGTTTAACTTGAAAGGGGGTTTTGGTTTCCTAGACTTCCCAACTAGTTCCAAGTAAATAGGGAAGTGATTAGATACTCCCTCATTGTGTACCCATTTCTCGAAGAGAAGTATGTTTTCCTATCCTCATCCGATCTCATGTCCTATGGTTTCTCCAAGTAGGCATGAAATTTTTTAATCTGGTGTCAACGAGATGATTGTTTTCGAGCCAATGAGCAAAAAACATAGATAGTTGATCCTATTGAGAATGAGTCCCCTAGATCTCTGACAATCCTAGAGAGGTGTTCATATCCCCACCAATCACTAGGTTTGTTGTCTTCATAAAGGCTTTGTTCATTAATATATTCCAAAATCCCACCCTCTCCACACATGAGTCATAGACATTAATCAATTTGATCTCAAGTCCAAATTATTTAGAAGAAATTTCGATAACTAATAATTCTTCACTACCCAAAGTATTTAGTATCTTCATAGTTCTATGATTTATCCCTATGGCTAGACCCCCCGATCTCCCTTTGGAATCTAATGTAACAAATTCTCAGTTTTTAATCATCCCTCTTAGCACTTTTTCGACTTCCAAACCAACATCTAAAGTCTCTTGTAAGTAGATCACTTCAAGTTGGTCCCCTAGTAACAAATGTTTTAAGGCTATTTTTTTAGGTTGACTAGCCAAACCCCTACAATTGAATGGTATAATCTTCATTTTTGAACATGGGCCTAATATTTTCATGCTCTAAGGACCCTATCTAAGGAAAGTTGGAAACTAGTAACAATATCATGAATGCCATGATGAATAATTTTGGAGATGTGAGATTGCCTATGCCGAGGGATTTTTAGAAATTTTAATGACGATTATTGACCTAAACATCTCTTAGAATCCTTGAGATCCTTTTCCTATAACAAACATTTTGATCTATATATCAAATTATATCTGTGTGCTCTAAAGGAATCAATTGATGTATCATTAGTTATGGATATGGATGGACTGGGAGAAGGACATCATAAATTAACTAGTTCAATAAGATAGTAAATAACCTCAACATGTGACAAAGATACCCTTCATATCATGAAATCCATATTGGAAACAAATAATTTAGAAATAAAAGTATTTTCATTTAGACCATTAATAATAGGAGGAGACAAGGGGATACTCATCATTGGTAGATATGGACCTGAATCCATTTTGTGTGTTTGAGGAGGAAAACTATACAGGTCATCCTGAGTACCAATTCCACCATCCATTTCATGAGAACCTTGTTTCCCTTGAGACGAAGTCATCCACCTTTGATTATATTCCAATTTTTCACCTTATTTGCCATGCTCTTTTGGTCTGTTGAGCCACCTACATCCCTATAGCCATGAATTTTTGAACCAGTGGGCATTCCCTATAGATATTCCCAACTTCATGACAATGGTGATAGTGAAACAATACTCCATCATAATCCAATTTATGATTATGAGTATACCCCTTGTACTGTAGAATGATATTTTCTAGCAAACCACCCTGGTATCCAATGAGACAAGAAAAAGATCACATGTCATGATACCAGTCTCCAAAACTGATTTATCATAGTCCAGAAACTTACATAGATTGTCACCTATCCATTGAAATATATCCTTAGTCTAGAGATGCATAGCGACACCCAACATTCTGAGCCAAATAGGTCCAACCCCTAATTTTTCCATCTCTGTGTTAAAGAGAGGTGACCATCACTTAAAATGTATAGGATCTGGCTTAATATACAAACATGGATATAAATTACCTAATAGAGTTTCTTTGGATTGTTGAATTTGAGTGAAAACCTCCATCGCGACAAGACACGAATCTTTGATAATGCTTTCAGGTCCTTTAGTTTTTCTGAACCCACTTTCTCAGACAATAAATCTTATATCATTATCCCCTAACCCTACCCACAAATACTCTTTCACAAATATCCATTATTCCATAAAATCCGAGACCATCACCTAAAATTAGTGCTCTATCCCTTTCTTTTTCTTCATTGCTTTTGGCCTTCTTATTCTTCTTCGTATTCACTCCCTCATCTAGATTTGCATCGGCCTGCTAGTTCTGAGCCCCAACATTTTTACGATATATAAGAGGTCCACAGGGCTATGAGGAATGTGGGTACAAATATTCAAATTCCAATAGAGCTTATATCTATAAACTATTAGAAAATTATATATTATAGAGCAATGGAACACATTAAATATTGGAGAAATATAAACATAGAAAACACATAAAACAAGAGAGACATAGATATACATGGTTCACTCAATTTGGGCTACGTCCACCCTGAGCAACCGCTCTTCCTTTCTATTATCCAGCAAAATGAAGAGACACAACCTACAACAGATCCACCGTAATATCCTATGTTTTCTTTCACAGTCTCAGCTCTCTATTTCTCGCTCGGAGAATATACATCTATTACACAACCTCAAATACAATGCCCTCATACAAATAGAGGGGTTGCCTTCTAGGGAAAAAAACCCTAAATGAAACATAAGTTCTACCATCAGATCATCTACCTAATTAACTGCCCAGATTGACTAGAAATTACTATACTTTTACAGGGAAATTTTATATCTATTTTTAGCTTCAAGGACGCTGCCCTTGAACCCGCACTGAGGGACTGCTGCCTCAACACCCCTCCGGACCCCACAGGGGGATAAGTTCCCCCCCCCCCCCTTCACACCCCCCCATGTGGATGGGTGTACAAACTTCCTGGGGTATACATCCGGCTAAAACAAAGACTTCTGAACAATCATGCTCCACATCCAACAATCTCCCACTTGGAGAATGATTTTAGCAACTCCATCGCTACTTCATTTGTTGGAAAATGACTCCTCTTTGGACCTGGCTATTTCTCATCTTCATTGTCATCCTTTAAGACCAATTGAAATTGATCATATTCTTAGTTTCTCCCTAGTTACAACTTTTGCTAGCATATCTGTAGGATTCTGGCTAGTGTGTATCTTTTCCAGCTTCAACTCTCCATCTTCCAACACTGATCGTATGAAATGGTACTTGAGCTGTATGTGTTTAGTTTTGGAATGAAATGTTGAGTTCTTTACAAGATGAATGGCACTTTGGCTATCACTATATAACATGTCCATATCATGCTCCTTACCCAATTCACCCATAAATCTTTATAACCAAATCATTTCTTTACTAGCCTCTGTAGCAGCAA